>APFE031624391.1:537-52055 GCA_000404065.3 Pinus taeda | reverse complement strand
TATATGTGTTCTTATTGATGTTGCTCATGTTCGATTAAGCTTCCACTAAATTGGTTGTAGAAGTAGATCAAGTATTTTTCTTTAGTCTATTGCATTATCAGGTGATCTACAGGTGGGAAATTTCTACAGAATGCTCTCACAAGTTAAAGAATATAAGAAGGGATTGTAAGCATGATAAGAAAAAGAAGAAGAGTTTCTTAATTACAGATTGACCCCCCTCAGAAATTCCTTATTTCAACGGGTGGGTCACTCATCGTCATTAGAATCTTATTTAAAAAAAATATTGAACATTAGTACATCAATAATATTAGTAAGCACACCAATGCAATTGGTTTGTTGAAATTACATTATACCGAATATTTATTACCACCATTGACCCAGGATTGCAGCTGGAAGATGCCATGTTCCAATTGGTAGGGTGAAGTGGCTATCCATTTTCATCTACCAACTTCTTGTGATATGCTTCTCTTGATAAGAGCTTCAGACGTTTTAGAAATGGAGGAATAGTTTTTGCATCTAAACTCAATTTTGAATTAGGATCCTGCATTTTTGGATACATTTTTATTGAAATTGACATGGATTAAAAATAAATAAATTCAATTAGATGATCAAAATATAATTAAAATTTGAACTTACTGGAGATGGAAAGGGAGAAATCCGTGAAGGATGTTGATCAGTAATATGGAACAAGCTGGAATATGAAGAATTGGCCATTTGATATTATGAGAATTTCTCCTTGCATTTGAAAAAAATAAGAAATAATGTTTTGTGTACAAATCTAAAATTAATTCAGAGAACCATATAACCACAATATGAATTTTAATATAGTTTTTTAAACCATTTTTATAGAATAAGGTGACTTTAATCGGAACATGTATACTATGAACTATTGTAAGTCATGTGGATGTGTCCTAAAGGATAATTTGAGATGAATATGCCATTTTATGTGAAAATAAAATTTTAGATAGCTTTTAAACCCTAGTGGTGTTCTTATCAGGATTAACCACACCAATGCATTTCAACAATAACCACACTAGGACATTAAAATAATAAAAACACCGATTTCCAATATTTCAAAAATAAAGAAATATTCTATCATATCAGTGCTCTTATTAAAGACAACACCAATGCATTTAAATAAAAACAACACCAATCAACACTTGTTTCCGGGATTTCGAAAATAAAAATGATTTCTACCATGTCAATGCTCTTATAATAATTACAACACCAAAACATTTAAATACAAACCAAACTGTTGCGTTAAAATATTAATTGCACCATTTTCGGGATTTCAAAAATAAAATAAAAAATAATTATATGTCGACGCGTTTGGAAAATTTGGTGCCCAAACAATTTCGGTGCACTTTACTTATAAATGCACCAGTGCTCTTTAATATTAAATGTATCGATGTTGGATTAAGTGAAAAAAAAACACAATTTTTTTTAATTAAAAAATGTACAGTAATTGCTTTTTCCAAATCTAATTTCATAAAGTGTTTTAAATAGTAAAAAATAATTCACTATTTCATTATTTTTCTCAATATTTCAAGGGAGTGATTTGCAAGAGAGACATATTGGAAGTACTGTGCAACAACAAAACACTTTGGAGCAACAAAACTATTCAGAAGATCAGAAGCTGAAAGGTATGGTGATTCACTCAAAACCTTGCATAGTAAAAAATGTAAACTTTATTGTTGATTTTACTAATATTTTTTTTTTACAATTTATGTTAGGGTTTAATTAAAAGAAAGATCATTTGCAAGAGAGACTTACCGGGAGCAACATAATATTTTGGAACCGTAGAAAGATCATAATTTAAAAGCTATGGTGATTCACTGAAAAACATGCATATATATATTTTTAAAATTTCACTGTTAATTTTTTTACAATTTATGTTAAATTGATTCAAATTCAGAAAGCAAATTGAAAATCCCGCATAATAAAAAATTTGCTATTGATTTGAATAGTAATTTTTTTACGATCACTGTTCCTATTTAGATTTAATTAAAATTCATTAAAAAAAATAAAAAAAAATACTTACCTTAAACCCTTGTTTCTTCTTACTTGTGTGACTGCAAAAGTTCACCTTAGGGTTTAACTCACTCTACCATTTCACAATTAGGGTTTTTCATTTTAGGAATTTTAGATTTAATGGGTTTGTGTACTTCCTATATAGGGTGTTTGACATGTAAAGTAGGGGGATCACTTATTCAATTAGATCTAAACCCTGTCATCCCTGTCTATTTAAAAAAAATGACGTCTGTTTCACGGTGCACCCTGTGTAATATAATGCATTGATGCTGGCAGTGTTTCTATCGTTACATATTGTACCAAATCGTGTCGGCCCTATCCAGTCTATTTATCGATGCACTCAATGTAATATAATGCACCGTCTTGCCTATGCTAAATAACACCGTTAAGTGATGATGGTGCTTTTATCGTTACAAATCACACCATCATATTTTAAAATTATTTAAAAAAAAATAATTTACACTGTCAGTGTTGAACAATTAAATGCCTAGTGCATTTATAGATTAAACGCATTAGGGAATTGATTCAAATAACCACAGCGGTTACCAGAGCTATTTTTGGCTCAAAACTATTTGATCTATGTATAAAATATATTAAATGGATTTTGTAATGAATAATAGAGGTTTCATATTGATAAAAAAAATGTTTGAGAAGCTGTTAAGTAACAAAAATGTTGATCGACACAATGATAGCACATCCAAAAAGTAGAAAAGACAATTTCTTTGTAACTTGTTTACAAAATTAATATGTTTGAACTATATGTAAGTTTAAATAATACGTATTGGTTAGTGTGTGTCATGCAAAGACACTAAATGAAGAAGGTCGATAATATTATTTCTAATTTAAGTGCAGAAGAGCATAAAAACTTGATAGAAAAATTGCAGAAGGATGAACCAGATGAATGAAAAAATATTATTCAATATGAGTTTTTTTTGTTTGTTTGAATTTTCATTAATAATATACTTAAGAACATTAGATAACATGTTTCAAACAATTTATTGATTCATATATGATTAATGTTCAATAGGGAGCAACAATGAAAGAAAAAATTTATTTCTTTCTAAGAAAAGAAAAATTATAGAACATGTAAATGACAATGAATGAGTCCTTAGCTCATTTGGAGTGGTGGTGGAGGTTAATGTAAGGGGGATATTTTTTACAAAACTACGAGGGATATAATGGAATGAATGCATAGACATACTTTCCACTTATAATACAAAAATTAATCCAGTGATTCCAAGAACCAAATTAGATCTAAACTATAGGAAGTGTTTCTAGAGAAATGGTCAATGAGATCTATTAGACTTGTAATAACAAAAACATACAACAACAAAAGAATCATTTAAAAGGTAATATTCCTAATTAAAATGATTTTCTAGAATTATATGTATATATTACTACAAACCATTCAATCGTTAATATCAATTTGTTATATTTAGTTTTCATATATCTATATAAAAATAGTTTATTACTTCTTTTTTTTTCAGGAAGATTATGAAAATATGAAAGGATCAACAAGCTGATATATGAAACATGCTAGTAGGAATGTCTAAAAAAGTGTACAAGGATATGGTCAAAGAAATGGACATGATTTCATCACAGGAGGAGCCATATCAACAACAAAATTCTTCAAATGTATGTAATCATGATTGACTTTATACATATAAACAAATAATTAAACATTAAATATTAATTTTCAATATGCTGTTGTAGAAAATACAACAAAATGGCACTCATTCAACACATAAAACCGAACGATAAGGAAGAAAAACGTCGATATCAAAGTTTGTGAGTAATTGCTAATATTTCCTTATAACTACCCAAGCTTTCATTTTTGTATATTTTAAGATTTTTTATAATAGAGATCCTCAAATTTCTTCAAATAGGTGCTAACATATAAAGAAGAGCCATTAGAAGAATTGATTGACATTGGGTTAAATATGGCTTGTGAGTATATGTTGGCATATCAAAAATTAATTGTAGAGTAAGTATTTATGTTGTTTTACTTCTCTGAGTTTATAATTAATAGAACAAAAAAGTCCTTTATATTAAGTCTATGATTTATAATGCAGTATAAAACTTGCAGTAAACAAAGTATGGACAACGCCAACAAAAGAGTTGTTGCAACAAGGCACGAGACTTGGTTTGGAAACCATGTTTACAGTTCACAAGTCACTTTTTTCTATGGTACATTGTTATTCGATTTACATCTATGTATATTATTTATTTCAATTTTCATTATTATCACCAATATAGATACACTCATTACACTTTATTTTTATATTTGCAGATGAAACAAGATCAAGAAGAGAAAAATAATCGATGCAATCAACAAAACATTCGTACAAATAACCTAAGTCATGGAAGTAGGTCAAGCACTAACAATAGTTCCAACAAAGAATGATGACCTATTTGGATATCAATGCAAGCTGTTGCATTTTTTTGAAATAATTCTCTATGAAAATTAGACATTTTGTTTAATGTAATGGACATAGTGTCCCAATTAAAATACAAGGGGTTACCAATAACTATTCCATTTTGTATGAAATTATGATAATATAAAAAATTAATCCAAACATCATATATAAATTCACTAATCTAAATTTAATTTATATAAATATTGTTATAAGATATATGTTTATGTTCGATGAATAATGGATATAAAAAATCACAATAATTTCACTGTCACAGGTCTCTGTTTATAAAAAAGAGATACTCTCATACAAAAAACCGATGCGTCCATAACAAAAACACACACTAGTGTGTTATGTTATCTAAAAGAATTGTTACATCAATTTTTTTGCATGGCCGATGCCTTTTCTAAAAACAACAACACTGAGATGTTATATTCTTCAAGCACCAATATTGTTTGCATTTAATGCCCCAACACATTGTAATTCTTAAAGAACCAATGCTTTCATAGAACTAAGGCCCTGGTGCTACAAGATATTATTTTTAGCCTCAGTGCATTATTTAAATTAATATCAACATTTTTTTTATATAAGTAGCGCATCAATGCTTTTATACAAATCATATGGATCAAAGCTGTGAGTTTAAATAAAAGCACCAGGTCTGCAATATTTTTTTGCTTGCCCCGATGTCGTTCCTGAAAATATTACCCTAGGGAATTTTTTTAATATATACGCACCAGGCAGTATACATTTTAGCGACTGATTTTTTTTTGTATTCAATGCCTCAGTGCTTTTAGTTATGAATACAACCCCAATTATTCTATATACTTAGCACATCGATGCTATTCTTCCATGAAGCACATTGCTAGAAAAAACATCCGCTAAAACCTTCGGCCACCCATATTTTTTCATTTGTGATGAAGTTCTATTATAATCTTCGGTAAAAAATCCGCGACTACAAACGAATGTTTTAGTGGAGGTTTTTTTGACAAATTTTTCCAATTTTATAACACTAAAAACCTCCATTATAACCTTCGCTAGAAGGTATTTTCCTTGTATTGATTGTGCACTAGTTTATTCAATGCTGTTTTAATTCCACTGTGCAAAGTACTTTTGTTGTGGCATTTGAGTTGGTTGTGTCAGAGATTGTAAGACCAAAACCTATATTCTCTAGTGTGGTGGAAAATTAACATTGCTTGTGCTAAGCTTGGGGATAAGCTTGATCATTGTATCAATTATTTAGGATGAAGGATATGATGTTATATGTAGAGGGATGAAGGTTCTACTGAAGAACAAGAATTATAAGTCACCTACAGTAGTTTGGGTGAGGAGTCACAAGTTGTATAAACTACAAATGGAAACTCCTAAGGCACTAGTTAGCAACAACAATCTAAGAGATCAAGGGGAGCTATGGCATAAGAGGATGGGACATATTCATTATGGAGCACTTAGAATTCTTCATGAGATGGTGACAAGTGTGTTGGAGGTGAGCACAAAGCACGATAATGTTTGTAGAGGATGTGTGTTGGGGAAGTTTGCAAAAGAAACTTTTCTGAGTGACAATATATCACATGGGATACTTGACCTTGTGAATCCAAATATATTTGGTCCAATGTCAACGAAGTATGTTAGGGGATACAAGTACTTCACCTATTTTTATCGATGATTTCGCGAGGAAGAACCAAATCTATTTCTTGAATACCAAGGATAAGGTCTTCGGTGATTTTCAGGAGTTCAAGGCTCTAGTAGAGAATGTGACAGGTAGAAAGATCTAAGATCTTCTATTATACAATGGAGGTGAGTACACCAGTAAGGAACTCCAGGAGTTCTATACTAGGTAGGATTCAGGAGAGAGTGGATAGTTCCTTACAACCCACATCAGAATGGGATTTTTGAGAGGAATAATCAATCTATATTGGAGGCAGTGAGAGCGATGCTGTACAACTAGGATATCCCACACTATTTATGGACAAAGTCATGTAATATGATGGTTTATAATCAAAACACGGTCCCATATAGAGCGCTTTTCAAGATGACATCTGATAAGGCATTCATCGGGAAGAGGCCATATGTCAATCACTTTAGGATATTAGCATATTATCTCATTCCAGGGGATACATGTTCAAAATTGGATTAGACTGCAAAGAAAGGTTACTTTGTTGGGTACAACGAAACTTCGAAGGCATATAGGATATTCATCCTAGGGACCAGGAGGATTATAGTAAGGCAGGATGTCAAGTTCACAAAAGGCAAGGCTTATATGAGGTCCACAAAATTGACAGCAACTGAAGATCAGAGTGAGCAACCAACAAAATCTCCTAGGGTTGATCAATAAAATCAGATGTGATGGGCCTCATTAATAGGTAAATAATAAGGCCCATCTAATGTTCCTTCAACCTATATTTACCTTTTTCTCGCATTAAATGACATCTTTTTGACTATTATGTGTTTATTAGGAATACTAGAGGTTTCTTGTCATATATTGTGGCCTAATGTTTTTAATGTGTAGGAAAAGAGTGCATTTGAGTGCATTTATTATGCAAAGATACATTGGAGGAAACTGGAGAAGATGTAAAACACTTTTTGAAGGAGAGGGGCATGTTAGGTCCCTATACTACTAGTGTAACCCCTTATTGTTATTAGTACAAAACCCTTATTATATTTTTGTGCCCATGTAGTCCCCATATTATTGTTATTGTGCCCCATAGAAGCCCACTATTGTTATTATTTTGCCCTTACATTATTATTTTTATGTCGGCTCTGATTATATTATGACCCCTTAGACTTCGATATATCAAAAGGAGGTCTTGTCATTTGTATCATCCAAGAATTGTTAATTTGTGTAATGTAAATGAGGTTGCCCCCTCGAAGAGGCTTATTTTGAAGGCGTTTATCTATCTTTTCTATCTTTTTGTGAGCTGGTTTCATAACATACTCACCCACAACTCTACTTGTTCCATGAATTTACTCACCCATAAGTCCGAAGATTCACTAACAGCTGATGCACTCAAGGATTGCGAGGATCTCAGGGAGCTAGATCCATTTTTATAGGGATTTTTGGAGGGGAGAAACTCTCTTTCCAAGGAGGTTTCCCCTCAGTTATTTTTGTATAAATAAGGAAGCCCAAGGGCTCAATAGGATTCAAAATTTTGGAGCAGATTAGGACTACTAAGAGCTAGGAACTCGAGCTTGTCATTTTCATTTGATTTTCATCACGCACTTGAACAATATTTCCTATTAATGAGAATTATATTGTTATATTATATTTGAGCTTGTTCTAGAGGGATGAGTCCCCTTAGGTCAGGGCCCAACCCATAGGCTTTAGTCTCTTTAATGTGTATTTTCCTTATGCATTTTCTTTCCTAGCAACATTTTGTTCCTTTCTTAATAGTATTTTCTTATGAAAATTTCTTGTGCAGGTCTATATACCACCTATATTGTGGGAAGTGTAGTTGAGGCTAATGTATTGGCAAGCTAAAAACATATATTTTCTTTCTTTTGCAGTTGTTGTTAGTACTCTCCTTACATTTCTGTTTTCTGCAAGCTAGTGATTGTTTAGTGGTTTTCTTTGAGCACATGAATTATAACCTATTGTGGATGTAGTTCTAGTGTAGACTACAATATAGGTTGTTTTCCAATGCAATAACGAGATTTCAAATAAAATTCAACTCATCCTTTCTCTGTCATTTTAATTTTCTGCAATTTTCATTGTCAATATGCTGTATGAGTTTGGAAAGATTGAATAACTTTCCATGGTGTGCAAGCAATACTATTTATATATAGGGTTGACATTGACATTCAAACTGCTTATCCTACCACCATCTCCCTTTCTTCAACCTCAACAATTCCCTCAAAGCATTGTTCACCAAGAGTAGAATTAAGGGTTATTGAAGGCTACCATGTGCATTGATTATTGTGCAATATGGGCCCCTAAAGAGTACTAGGTTTGGAAAGGGCCTCATTGTTCGAAATGAGCTCAATACCGAGAGGGTGGGTGAATCAATAGTGAAAGGGTTTATTAGGTTTTTTTTTTGTTTTTATTTATTTATTTTTATTTTTTTAAGATATCCAAGAATCGATAACCCATCAATTAACATATGAAACAAACATAAAACCAAAATGTAAAAATGCCATGAATAGTATCAAAAAATGCACATAAGAGGACACAAGTGTTTTAGAGGAAAACCCCCTCTAGGGAAAAAAAACACCCATTGTTGTTACTGTTCAAATATTCTATTAAGTGTTGAACACTTTTTTACATGGAAGCGCTAGGAACCACTAAATGGAAGAATCGACTACTATGACAGCCTGCTAGAAACACTATATATAAAGAATATTCTCTCATGACTCTATGAAGAACCATTCCCTGGAATCCACCACAAACAACGAGCCTCTCCCAACACTACTAGAATCTAGAGAAATCTGCTTCCTATTCTGATTTGCTAGCTAGAAGGCGCTCACCTTCTCTCCACACTATTTTCTATGAAGCCTCAACACCTTCAACACCTCCATGTGAAACGAATTTCATGGATTTTCAAATTGGGATGTCAAATTTGCTCAACATGAGCAACCCAACAACCTCTCTAACCTTAAAATAAAAGTTGATATGCACACACTAAACTCAGCTACAGATGTACAATTATTTATGCAAGGTACTACAACATTCACTCACTCCATCCATACTCTCACTCCATCAACCCCTAGAATCAATACTCTCACACAAGTATATGGCAAATTATCCTCAACAATCTCCAAACCAGTACCACGAGAGAATATCATAGTTATGCCAATACCAAGGGAACCTGTACTGTGGTATTACTAATACTATGGTAACACCAATACTAAGGGAACCTATACCATGGTAATAGTAATATTATGGTAATCCAATACCAAGAAAACTTGTACCAAGGTAATACCAATACCATGTGCTAACCTGATCACCCACATACCAATACCATGGTAATGCAAATACTAGGGGCGCCTGTACAACTACCAAAGAAACCATTTACACAACCATATGCACATAAGAAACCAAATAACAAACACCATAACATATTACATAAGCCAAATACACTCATTTTTCTTAAACCAAGCTGCCACCTGCAACACAAACATCTTCCATAACAGCCATACATTCTGCAACTAACAATTAGGCACCTGCACTAATAAAATATCTACAACTCATGCTACCCGATTGATATCAATGCAAATTGGTGAGCCCTGGTATTGCACCAAGAGTTCTGCAACTCCCAAGGGCTACTCAACTTTATTTATCAACTCGGGGTTCGTATAGAATTTGAGGTGACAAGTGACATATACACAGTAGATATTATTTCCCTTTTCCATATGCATATTTTTGACTTTGAATTTATTTATCTCCTCAAAAGCTGCTATGAGTTGCCTCTTCAAATAAATATTTTCTTCAAGATCTTCCAAATCAAGAGAGCAGCAACTAAATTCATAACAAGTGTCAATTTCACTCACATATTGTTCAAGAGTTTGTTCCCTTGACTATGGGGATTCTTTTATTGACTCATGAGATGTTGTTTCTTCCTCTTCACCAGAGATGGACCCACTTTCTTCTTGACTAATATACATGTCTACTATTGCTATTAAGGTGGTCTTATCTTCACTACAACCTAATGAGAAGATCTCACTTTCACTATTACTTGTATCTGAGAAATTTAGAGATAAATGGCATATTGTTCTACAATAACAAAAAAATAACAACTTACTTGCAAATTGAATCTCCTCTGAGTTTTGATCATCAATTTGGCCTCTTGATACAGGAGAATCATCCTATGATTCATGATCTTTAACGTTGTTTGAATCTTTGACTGATTCATGCTCCATGGAAAGCCTCTTGGCATCACATGTAGCTTGCATGTCTATATAATAGATGGACTGCAATTTACATATCTCCTTGGCAGTCTTAAAATGTATTACTTTTTCAATAACTAACCTAGATATCCCTCTCATGATTTCCTTCCTAGCTTATTTATCAAACTTATCATTTATTACCCCATATTCTTGAGATATCCATACATCCAAATCAAGAGCTTGCAAGTATATTCTCATCCTTACCTTCCAAGTTGTATAGTTTGATCTATTCAAAATTGGAACTCCATCTAAGATAATCGAGTACTAGTTTTCCATGATCCTTGATCTTCCTTCTAGTTGTTAAATTGATCCTAAAGGAACCTTGCTTTGATACCAATTTTTATAAACAATGGAAACCAAGACACTACTGAGAGGGGGAGTGAATCAGTATTGTGGCCAATTTATAGAATTCTTCACAAATTATATATTTTAATCACTGTAGCAATTATTTATGGATCAACAACACAACTCAATCATGTAAATCATAACATCATAAACATCAATCACATGATAAACATATACACAAGACACCAATCTTCCTTTTATTACAAGCTTCAACTTGATTACATCAATACCCCACAAGCTACTACTTGTAGATTTATCACCTTCTACTGAAATGAACTTCTATCCTTGCTTGTTTATCAGTCTTCACTAAAAGGGACTGCTACCCCTGCTCGTTTATCATCCTTTGCTGAAAGGGACTCTTGCCCCTACTCATTTATCAGTCTCTGTTGAAAGGGACTCTTGCCCCTACTCATTTATCAACCTCTGTTGAAAGGGACTCTTTCTCCTTAGCGTCACCCACTAGAAGGAGCTACAACCCTTGATCTACAAGCTACCACTTGTTATCCCCATTGATCCATATTTAATCCATTTTCAAACTTGAAAAAATAAACCTTACCTCATAAACCACCAATTTTTTCTCATTGCAACTACATACCAAAACCACCTTACTAACACCTTTAGAAATCTCTTATTATTGAAAAAATCTCCAAAATATATGCACCATTAACATTAACACCAAAAATCACATTTGATGAACACACCAAATCATTAATGAAAAATTTATCATTCACCTCTCAAATATCAAATCTGATCTCTAAATCACCCTTAATTGATACCACCATTATGCATCACATTGCACCAACAAATTTCAACCTCTCATCTACTACTCATAGTATGTTGCTTGAATTCTGCTTTTAAAGAATTCTTGATTAATATTTTGGATTGATCTTTGGTTAAATTGATATTTGATCTATTGCATGGATTTTTTTTTTTTTCCTTTGTCTTATTCAACTTCATTTTTCTAATTTTTATTTCCAAGTTATCATCCACCAATCTGGAGTTTTGAGATCAATCTATGAGTTTTTCAGCTAATTTTTCTTATTTTGGCGTTTTATATAATTTAATTAGGACATTCTATTTTGGCAAACATCCATATTTCTCAAAACTTCCAAATATTCCTCTTAGTTGTTGCAACTCTTTCATGCTTTTTCTGCTTTGTTGTTATGCTTGGCTTAACTACCAAACTCCACCACTAAATTGTCACTTATCAACGTTGTCGACTTGTTCCTATCATGCAAATCATTAAGTTGTCTAATCAACTGCTCAAGGCCTTTGGTTATGGCCCTAAGCCTTTTATTAATCACCACTGGCAAACAAACTTTGCGTTGGGTCAAGCGTTTTAAAAATAATGCCAATATACCTCTGTGACCCTCATTTAAATTATAGCCCAATTGCTTAAAAATGCTGCCAAATACACATGTGTGTAACCTATTTTTAAATTACATTAAAATTATTGTCAATTCCACCACATTTTTCTTTAGCTCCTTTTCCTTGGGACCTATTTTCTTTTCCATCACAAGACCAGGTCCTATGACCTTTGGCTCGAGCTTCAAGAGCTAATCCCTTTTTAGGTCTAGGAGGCTTGTTCTCTTTATTAATCTCTCCTCCACACCCTTGGTCTTTGACTGCTACATATGCCTTTGTGCCTGGCGCTAAGCCCATAGCCCTCTATCTGCTACATTTTAAGCTTGCCTCTACATATGTCTTCCAGGATGGGCCTTCCAGGCTTAGTTGTACCATGGGGTCTGCTTACTACCTCAAGAGCCAATAGAAATGCTCCCAGGTTGAGTCATCTGTGACACTACCTATGTCAGCTCGATGCCTAGTCAACCTGTCAAACTCTTGTAGTGCTCCGCATTATCCTTCTGGGAATGGACCAGTGGGATGACATCACCTATGCTATGTTTCAACCTTTGATTGGTCCACATGTCAATTAGAAATGGTCCATTTGGGTGCCCAAAAACACCAAAAATGCCTGCCACATGTCACGCTCCTATTGGACGGTTGCTAACATCACATCTGACCAATACAAATTTTCCACCTATCTTGCTATCAGAGAGGAGAGATAAGGATCCCAAGGCTAGTTTTTCCCCATATTTCCTTTATAAACAATTTTAAGGGTTCCCATTTTTTTTCTCTTTACACGAGTTCAAATCCTTCTTTGGGTTAGTGCTCTCTTGTGAGCTTGCTTTGATATCCTTCTGGGAAATCCTTTGCGTCAGTTTAGGTTCTTGTGGGCTTCGTTGTCACTATGGGGTCCTCCTGCTTAAGTTTGAGCCAATAAGCACTTTCCATTGCACTATGACATGCCACCTGTGCACTGTTATCTCATCATGCTCAACTTCTTAAGGTTCCCTTTTATAATTTCCAAGATTCACCCATTAGGGTAACTGTTGCGAGCTTACCTTTCATGCAGGCTCTGCTTGCACCAATAAAAATCCTCTCCACTGCGTTGTTGCTCCCACGTCTACCCACCTACTACATCCCGCATTAACTTTGTGTGCCCTTTGTAAACCTCTAGGGTACATCCGTCGGGGTATTACCACCAGGTGGTCTCTCCCCGCGACCAGTGAAAATTGTTCTCACTTCCTCATTTTTCATCCACGTATGCCTGGCACTCCTTATGGCTGATATGTTATCCTTTCCATTGTTTTTTGCTACTCGTCCAAACTTAACACAATGCCAAAGGGTATCTAACCCTTTTATCTTTGTTAAACTTTGACTTAGGGGCATACAACTTTGATTGGATCTATCTCGCAAACCATGAGACCATTTTTAAACTTCTACATATGAATGGAATGATTTTCCAAAGCTCTATCCATCTAGGTGAGTTTCTTCTACATTTGGCATGATATTCCACTCTAGAAATGGCTTTAAAGTCCCTACTCCTTCTTCATCCATATTGACCTTCATCCTTCTTTTTGTGACTAAAACCTAATCTTTTGAGGCATCATTTGACACCTTTTCCATCTTTTTCCATTTGATGCCATCACTGCAAACACCATCATCAATGCATTTTCAGTTTCCATGCTTTTCTTTTGCCAACAATATTTTCCTTTTCCATCAATGACAACATATTTCCAACACAAAGAGTATTGTAAAACGATTCTCCTGTTGTCATTGAAGAAAAAAAAGAGTAATAAATTCATGATAAAATACATGAAACAAAAATAAGACAAACTCTCCCTACTCCTCTAACAAAACAACCTTCTGTATCTTCACAAAATCCTCATTTTCCAAAGATATTAAAAATAGATAAAGATGTAGAAAAGCAAATGATTTTATCATATTGATATGTTAGATGATTTATATAATATTTGTATCAAAATTCCTTTGTTGTAATAAATAAGGGACATTCATATATATATATGTAAAAACAATGACTGGATCATGTATTAAAAAATCATGAAGAAAGAGAAAAGAGCCTCCAAAGGTTCAACTTATTGGAAAGCTAGCAAATATCATGAAGGGAAATACTTACAGAGAAAATTATCAAGATACAAGAAGTCTTATTGTGAAGATTCGTGTTAATAACATTGCAATACCAAATACATTAATTGATCTAGGATCAATAATAAGTGTAATTACTAAAAGTATTATGGATGAACTAAAATTAAACAATCTTTGATAAACACCAATTGTGTTACAATTAGCAGATAGATCTACCATAAAACTAGAGGGTGTACTAGAAGACATTTTTGTATCCTTAGAATATTTGGAATATCTAGCTGATTTTATGGTACTTACATCAAAAACCAATTTGGGTGGTCATCCACTAAGGAAGGCTTTAGTTAGTCATGACTGATGCATTTATTAGTTGTAGATGTGGTTATATGACAATATCTAATGGAAATTCAACAAAATAGTTTACATTGTATCCTCAAACTAAAGCAATTACTAAATTTGAAGATAATGAATGGATTGGTGATCATCAAGATGAATATGAAGATAATGAATGGATTGGTGATGATCAAGATGAATATGAAGATATAAGACATGTTCTAACAATCTCACAAGAAATGTCTTTTAAGCAAGATGATGAAGAAAATTAGAATATATATCTTATAAATAATTATGTTTTTTATCATTATCTTGAAGAACAAAGTTAACATGTGAATATGTTAGAAAAGGATTTTCAAGAAAATTGTAAAATAAAGGATTTTTCATCACATTATTCCATGATATCATTAAATTCTATGGATGAATTTTGTAGTACTCATGTAGAAATTAGTCCAGGTAAAACTTTTAACATTAATATTAATTTGGAAGAATATCAAAAATACCAATTAAAACAGATGTTGCAAAAACATTCCTCTACTTTTCCATGGGAATATATAAATATGAAAGGAATCAATTCTAATACTTGCATATGTCACATATATATTCAGGAGAATTCTAGATCTATTACACAAGCTCAAAGAAGGATGAATCCTAACTTGAGGGAAATTGTGAAAGAAGAATTGAAAATTTTATAAATGTGAACTTCATTTTTCCAATTTAGTATAGTCAATGGGTTTCACCATTAGTTATTGTATCGATGAAGAATGGTAAGTGGAAACTTTGTATAGACTTCAAAGAGTTAAATAAAGTTACTTTAAAATATCATTTTCCACTTCCTTTTACTTATTAAGTCTTAGATACATTAGCAAGGAAACAATACATTTCCTTCCTTGATGGTTTCATTTGTTACAATAAAATTCAAATAACACTAAAAGGTCAAGAAAAGATTACATTCACATGACCATGGGGAGAGTATGCTTAAAAAGTACTTTCTTTTGGACTATGCAATGCCCCCGCTACATTCCAAAGAACAATACTAGATATTTTCTCTAACTTTATTCATGATTGCATTGAAATCTATATGGATGATTTCATAGTGCATGGAAATTTTTTCTGAAGAAGCTCTAGAAAAACTTGAATAAGTCCTTATTAGAATCTTGGAAACTAACATTTCTTTAAGCAATGAAAAATGTCTTATGATGTTTAATGGAGGTATTGTTTTTGGACATTACATTTCAGGTAATGGAAATAAAGTTGATCCAACAACGATTGAGGTCATTAACAAACTTCTAGTACCTAAATCTCAAAGGTATATAAGAAGTTTCCTTAGATATGCATGCCATGATAGGAGATTCATCGAAAATTTTACAAAAGTAGCTTCACCACTTTTCAAATTTCTTGCTAAAGATTGTGATTTTTATTTTATTTTATTTTTTAATGTTTGTCAAGTTATCTAATTTCTCCAAATATTACATCAGGCTTGACCTGTGGCTTGAGAAACTGCAACCCAAGGGTATATAAGCCATCAAAATCACCTAGGGGTCGCACCTGGTCTGGGCCACACCAACCCTTAACATGGTTGGATTTTTTTCCACAGAGAATGAACTAGCGACCTTCATTTCACGGAGTGACTTAACAATAAACCCTATCATTGTCTATTCTACGCCATGTGGGCTAACGATTGTGAATTTTATTGGGATTATTTATGACAATTAGTTTTTGATTATTTAAAACAAAAAATTCTAAAGCACCTATCTTAAGAGGGTCGAATTGGTCCCTCCCTTTCCATATCTCTACAGGTGCTTTAGATACAGCTCTAGGGGTTGTAATTGGACAAAATGATCAACAAAATTCTTATGAAATTTATTATATAAGTAAAAAAATTAACTCCTGTAAAGTTGAATTATACATTTGCTGAAAAGAGAGGTTTTAACAATAGTACATAGCATTAATAAATTTATGCAATATATCATTGGTTATGAAACCTTTGTTCATACTGATCATTTTGCAATTAGATATTTGATTAGTAAACTTGTATCTAATGGTAGAATTACTAGTTGTATTTTATTATTAGAAGAATTTAATATCACTATATTGAACAAACTTGGAAAGGAGAACATAGTTGTTGGCTTTCTTTCCAGGATCCAAAATAATAATACAACAATTCCTATAGAGGATAATGTCCTTTATCAACATCTTTTTGCAATTTCTACTAAATCTCCCTAGTTTGCAGATATTGCTAACTATTTGGCAATAAGAAAATTACCACCACAATCATCATCCATAGAAAAACAAAGATTTATTAGACTCAGTGCACCTTTCTCTTGGATAGAAGGATAATTATTCTAAATTGGACCAGATTTGATAATCATAAGGTGTGTAAGAGCAGATGAAATACCAAATATATTAAAACCATGCCATGATTAGCCAAGTGGAGGACATTTCACTGACAAAAGAATTGCTTACAAATCCCTTATTTCTAAGTATTATTGACCTACCCTTTTTAAGGATGCCAAACAATATGTCAAAAGATGTGACAATTGTCAAAGAATGGGAGACCAGCTCAAGAAAATTAGATTTATTTGTAACCTTAGGTACTGATAAAGCCATTTGAAAGATGGGCTCTAGATTTTGTAGGTCCAATTAATCCAACATCTAGGTAGGAAATATATATTCTTGTTTGTACTAACTATGTGACTAAATGGGTGGAATCTAAACCTTTAATTTTTGCTACTGAAAATGATGTTGTAACATTTGTTTTTTAGGATATATCCACTCATTCTGGTGTCCCAAGAAAAGATTTACAAGTTAGGGTGTGAAGTTACATCCAAGCTTGTCCAAAAAATTGTGGAGAAATATAAAATCAAGCATAAAAAGTATACTTCATATCATCCACAAGCCAATGGAGAAGGGGAGTCAACAAATAAAGTTCTTGAAGCTATTCTAACCATGACAATTCATCTACATCGGAAAAATATTACCTTCCAGAAGCACTTTGGGCATACCAGACCACATGGAAGAATGCTATTAAACATACACCATATGAACATGTTTATGGAAAGCAAGTTTTGCTTACCATAGGGTTCCAAGTGGATACATTCAAAACATCAACAAGATTAAGGTTAGATCTCTTTGAAGAATAGAAACAAAGGTTAGCAGAAATAAACAAACTAGATGAAATTATACAAGATGCCATTCAAAGAATTAATATCATCCAAACACAAAGAAAAATGTGGCATGATAAGTTCATCAAGATGAAAAAGTTTAAACTAGGTTTATTTGATTCAAAATTTAAAGATTTTCAAGGAAAGTTTCAAACACATTGGATAGGTCCATATGAAATTTGAGTAGTCTATGAGAATGGAGCAGTTAGAATCAAAACTATTGATGAATAAGGAGTTACTTTTATTGTTAATCACAATAAATTAAAACTATATCATAAGCCCCTAATAAGAGAAGAGTTTATTCAAAATTTGTAGCAAAATTTAGAAATGGAGTTGGTGAAAAAGGGAGATCATTCTCCCTCACCACCAAACTCAATTTATTTTTTCTTCTATTATTTAAAATAAATAATGATAATAATAAAACTGAAAGTATAGTTATGAAAACCATGATACTAGCCTAACTATACAGAGAATCCTAGTTGAAAATCAAGTTTTTAGCAATTAGGATTCTCCCCTTTATTTTCTTGCAAATTTGAATCTACATTTCCAGCATGAAGAATTTATTTCTTTGTAGAAGATTAGAAGAGTTAGTAGCAACAACATCACAAGGCTATGTTTCAAGTATTTGCATCATCTTTCAAGTTATTAACAATTAAATATATTCATATCCAGTGTCATCATCTTTAGGGTTATTTATTAAATTAAAATTAAGCTCACATGCTTGAATAAGTATGAATGCAATGATTTATCCTTTCCTATTCATTTTGGTAATTGGGGAAATAATTTTACTACCTTTATTGGGACATCATGTAAAGGTCTTAAAAGACTCAAAGTGCCACCATTATCCCATGCAAGAATATGGAAAGGATCCATAGAAAACTATGCATTCTTAGTTAAAATGTGAATGTATTAATAATTTTCCAGTGGAATTTTGACCAAGTTAATTTTCTATAACTCACAATATTGTAAGAGATTTTTATTCCACATTATTATGCGAAATTAGTTGAAGGAGGATTTATTGGGTGTACAAGGTGAGCAAATGTGCACTAATGGAGTGTGTTTTTTTACATATGTAATGTTCTCTAATGCACATGTGGGGGTATAGTCTTGTATGGTTGGGAGTTTATCTGAGAGTAAAGGAATTGTTATTGTGGATGTTTCCCCTCATTCGGGTTTTACAATGTAGTCCCAATATCTACCTTCTTTTGTCTTAAATTGTTTATTCACCTTTTTTTGATGCTTTCATAGGATATTAGATTGTATAGACTTTTATCATATGTTAATGCATATTTGTAAAATATAACATGGTATTAGAGCAAGTCATTGAACTCTATCACCTGCAATAAGTTCATTATTGAATTTTTGCATCGAAATTTAGTAGATCTATGCTTTTGGATTATGCTTTCCCAAAATCTAATTAATTTTCCTATCCTAGCACAGGTAATTTATTATTATTATTATTATATCCTAGAGTATTTTGGGCATATTTAGTTTTGGTAATTACCAAGTCTTGTTAAAAAAATTTGGAAGAAAATTTTGTATGAAGTTTAGTTTGTCCAATGTTTTGATTGGACACTCACTCCACCCATCATCATGGACTAGAAAATTTGATGATGATCAAACCAATGTTGAGGAGCCTTAAATAGATAAGGACACAAAGTAGTCATTACAAGACATTAATGGGTCAATGATTAATTTAGGGATAAATTTTAATTAAAATTAAAATAGTGTAGTCGTTAGAGGTAATGTGATGGGTCAAAGTTCAAATTAGTAATTTTGAATTAAAAAGATTAAAGATTTTATGAAATTGAAATTCTCAAAATAGAATTCCCGAAAAGATAAAGGACTAGAGTCAATTAATTAACATTATAAAAGATTGGGCTAAGATAAGAGAATTGTATTAAAAGTATAAATATTTAAATAAGAAGATTTGATGTATACACACACAAACACATGAGGGATTAAAGATACTAGGAGCATGGTAAAAATTAAGAATAATGAAGAATAATTTACAATGCTCCTAGCAGTATATTTAATTCCTTGTGTGTGTGTGTGTGTGGAGATAAAAAGAATCAATATTAAGGGGCTAGATTCAAGGAAATGATAAAAAAAAGAGAATGATCAAAGAATCAAGGAGAGGATTCAGAGCGAGAGGGGTGGGGAGTGGATAAAGGAGAACAAAGGATGTTAGATAATTATATTATAGAGCAATGGAACACAAAATATTGCATAAATATAAACAAAGAAAACACGTAAAACAAGAGATACACAGATATACGTGGTTCACCCAATCTGGGCTAAGTCCATGGAGAAACATATAGTCCTTCATTTTATATTATCTAGCAAATTGAAGAGATACAACCTACAATAGATCCGATGTAATTCCCTCTTCACTCTCATGCAATCTCCTCTCCCTTTCTCGCTCAGAATACAGATCTACATAGATGCAATACAATTCCATCATATATAGCGAGGGATTGCCTTCTAGGGAAAAAAACCCTAAATTAAACATAACTTCTACCGTCAGATTTCCGCCTAATGAACGGTCGAGATTGATTATGAAATTACAACATTTTACAAGGCAATTTTACATCTCTTTTTAGCTTCGAGGGCACTTCCCCCAATCCCCCACCAAGGGGGGCTCCAAATAATCGTCACCACCCTCCCTGGACCCCCCTGGTGGTACACATAAATGGACGGTGTTGTTGACACATTACGAAATGGGGTCCAATGCGGAGATACCTCCGAATAAAGAAGATAATCGAGCTCCACACCCAACAAGAGGAAGCCAACATCAATGAGTGAGTTGATGGATGACAGCCTGCCAAGATTGATTTAGCCTATAGCCATCTTCCCTATTCAGGATAATGGGGTGCTTCTCAATTTCGAGAGCTTCATGGATGATCAGAGAGTTGTAGAAAGGAAAAAAAGTTAATATTTTAGCTTGATTAAAATAAATGAGATGTTTAGGATTATAAGAGTGCGTAGTTATGCCAAACTTAAACAAACGATGATGTTTAGTATCAATAATGTGTTCTTTAAGATGGATTTTGAAGGGTCGAATTGTTTGACCAATGTAAGAATTTCTATAGGAACAAGGAATTTGGTAGACCCTTGATCCCAACATAGGATCAAATTTGTCTTTTTGGCCAGCTAAAGAAAAATTTGATGCTATGTTAGGATCAGGGGTCTACCAGATTACTTGTTCTTGTAGAAAGTCTTACATTGGTCAGACAGGTCGACCCTTAAAAAAACAATTAAAGAAACATTGTTGATACTAACCACCATCATTTTTCTAAATCTGTCATAGCTTAGCACTCTTATAAATACAAACATATAATCTATTTTAATTAAGCTAAAATCTTAAATTTTGTCCCTTTCTACAACACTCAAATCATCCAGGAAGCTCTCAAAATCAAGAAGCGCCCCGTCACACTTCAACAAGTAAGATGGCTACTGGCTAAGCTAATCTTGGCAGCCTCTCATCCATCAACTCACACATTGAAAAGGATTTTCAAGAAAAGGTGGGACCTCCCCCCCCCTGGTTATTTGACCATTATCCTCTTTTTATAATTTCCTTGAATCTAACCCCCCCCCCCCTCTCTCTCTCTATCTCTCTTCTATACTTCAAACAATTTTATTTTAATATATATAACATTATATTATATATATATATAATTATATATTATATATATATATAATAATTATATATATATACAAAGAATAGAGAGAGAGAAGAGAGAGAGAGAGAAGACCCTAAATTGGTCAAATATTCTTCATTTTTTACCATGATCCCAGTGTGTGTGTGTGTGTGTGCAACAAATCTTCTTATATAAATAATTATATTTTAATATAATGCTCCTATCTTAGCCTAATATTTTATAATATTAATTAACTCACTCTAATTCTTTATTTTTTTGGGAATTCTATTTTGATAATTTCAATTTAAATAAATATTTAATCTTTTTTGTTCAAAATTACTAATTTGAACTTTGACCCATCACATTATCTCTAATGGCTACTTTTCAACCTATTTTAATTTTAAATAAAAATTCCCTAAATTGACCATTGACCCATTAATTGTCCTGTAATGGCTATTTTGTGTCCTTATCTATTTAAGGCTCTTCAACACTAGTTTCATCATCATCAAGCTTTCTATTCCCTAAAGATGGGTGGAGTGTCCACCCGAAATATTGGACAAGCTAAACTTCATACACAATTTTCTTCCGAAAGTTATGAACAATTGTGAAAGTCTACATTCTTTTATTTACCAAGTCCGTTTCTTTTTACCATGCATGTGTCTTTTTTCCAAATCTCATAGCTTTTGAACCATAGGCCATTTTGGATTATATGTGTGTGTGTGTGCGCGCGCTTGTGTTCATTTTTTCTCTGTCTACCTATATAGCCCCTTCCACGTGCAACATGGCATCTACATATATGTACAAAGAAGTTTAAGCATAAAATTATTAATGTACAACCATATTTTTTTCATACGAATTCAATTGCTATTATTTTGTTGCATGTGTTCAAATTTTTGTAGATGAGTTTTTTTTTTTGTGGTACTAGGGGTTGGTATTTCACAACTTTTTTCTCATATCTAGACATTGGTTTTCCTTAGTTTCTTATGAAATTTCTATTAGGAAAATTCTCTACTTTTCAACATACAGTATATGACCAATTTCTCTCTCTATGATGTTGGTTGCCATATGGCAATTTCCCTTTGCCTATTAGAGTGCAACAAGACAAATTACAAAGATTCAACAACTTTGTATTCATATGGTAGCTTCTCTTTGACTATATGACCTCCTTCATTCAAATCTGACAACTGACGGTGTCTTTTGTTTCTAAGACAAAACACATTGATATTGATACTCATTCAAGATCTAGTAGTTGATGGTGTTTTTTGTCTCCAAGACCAAACACATTGACCTTGATACTAATTCGAGATCTAGTAGTTGATGGTACATTTTGTCTCCAAGACCAAACACATTGATCATGATAATTCATTCAATATCTGGTAGCTAATGGTATTTTTTGTCACTACGACCAAGTGTGCTCATTCGAGATATGGTAGATGATGGTGTTTTTTCTCTCCAAGACTAGACATGTTGATCTTGATACTCATTTGAGATTTGGTAGTTGATGATGTATTTTGTCTCCAAGTCCAAACACATTGATCTTGAAAATATTTTGATATCTTATAGCTAATGGTGTTTTTTGTATCCAAGACCAAACACATTGATCTCAATACTCATTCAAGATATGGTATCTTATCATGGTGTTTTATGTCTCCAAGACCAAACACAATGACGTTGATACTTGTTTGAGATATAGTATCTAATGATGTTTTTTGGTCTTGAAGACCAAAAGGATTGATATTGATACTCATTTGAGGTATGACAGTTTTTTGTTTTTCATCTCTAATACCAAACACATTGATCTTGATACTCATTTGAGATCCAGTATCTGATGGTATTTTTTATCTCAGGTATTGTCATATTAAAGAGTAAGTTGTGGATATCTTAACAAGTCCATCACAAAAATTAATTTCCTTTGACTTCATAACTTCTTGAGGATGTGGGAAGTTGTCATTAAGGGAGAATGTTAGTTAATGATACCGTCCTCCAATGATTATATCCCTCTAGTCATCACTAAGGGGAGAATATTAAAATGTGAATGTATTAATGATTTACTAATGGTATTTTGACCAATTTATTTTTCTATAACTCACAACATTGTACTTTTTTTTATCCTACATGTATTATAGGAATTGCTTTCCCTCCACTCTCTCATATATATCTGAGGTGAAGGAGGAATTATTGGGTGTGCAAGGTAAGTAAATGTGCATTAATGGAGTGTGATGTGTACATATCTAATGTGTTGTACTACATATGTGGGGATGTATCCTTGTATGATTGGGAGTTTAAATGAGAATAAATGATCTACTTTTGTGGATGTTCCTCCACACTGGAGTTTTACCATATAATACCTATCCCTCCCCTCTTTTGTCTTGCATTGTTTGTTTACCATTTTTTTATGCTTTCATAGGGGATTAGACTACGTAGGTTTTTATCATATGTTGAAGCATATTTGTAAACTCTCACATTCTTGAAAAGAATGGAAAAACACAAGTAGGCTTGTCATTTTCCTCCTTCTAGCATCAAAATGGTTGATGGAGCAAAATTTTCCATTGTAGGGATTCTCTCTAGTGAAATGTCCCAATTAGACCCCACCCTTTGGGATATGGAATCCATATAGATTCTAGCCTGAAAACCATTACTAATCCATATAAATTCTTACCAATTGTAGCCTAGTCCAACGTTTAGGTTTTTTATAATGTTAAGGAATAAAATGCAACTAATGAAAAATTCACAATGTGGAATGTAAAATAATACCAAAGATAATCTAATGAAACTAAGAAAAATAAAACACAATACCAAATATGTCACCACTATCATTCCTAGGAGGAAATTTACCCTATAAATAAGAGTATAGATATAAATAGCTAGATGCAAAACCCAAAAATGTTTGTGATGAAATAAAAACTAATTACAAAATTGCACTGACAATTTAGACAACCATTTAACAAAAAAAAAGCAGGATTGGATAAATTAAATAAGGGGAAAATCTACTCGTAAAGCAACATTTTGTTGTAGTTGCTGCAACACCCTCCAAAATTTTGGCTTACACTCAATTTCTGATCCTTCCTTGGTCTATTACATTGTGGTTGCAAACACTGGAGCTCATTTCATGAGCTTTTCTGTAGTGCTTTGTTCCCTTTTGCATGTTGAGTTAAATGTCATCTTTTGGCATGATCGGTTTTCCTGCAATGTTTGCAAGCCTATTCTGATGGTTTCAAAGGTTTGTCTTTATGTATGTGAGTTGTTATAACTATGTAAGCATTTTTCGCGTCCATACACAAAAAGTCTTGAACATTGTGGCAAAAGTGTCGTCACAGTCATCCCAAAGTCTATCTTAAGTGTCACACTTATCGTAAGGAAGTCACATAGAGAGAAATGATTTGTTCAAATGTTTGTATGATCTATGTCATCATGTCATAAAAGTATGCTAAGTGTGTGATCATGGTCAAGGTTCATCATGGTTCATCATCCATCCCACATTTAGCCATTTTCAGAAAACGTTCCCGACTGAGAAACTTAGCTTCACCGGGCCCCAATTGAACTATGCACTTCACAATCTCAGCCCTCTAAGTTGTGACATTTCTACTTGATATTGCGTGTGCAGTCCTTGTCTCTCAAGCCTGTTTCACTACACAATTCCCTTGTCCGACTCTCGACCTTGACCCCTATAATTGCGTAGTTATGTCCTCCAGCCTGGTTTAAACTATGCACTTCACATATTCAAGACTCAAGATCACCCCCTAAGTGCTTGACCTATGCAATGCACATAATCCCATCCTCCATTGACACCCAAAACTGCGTAGTTGGCTATCCCAATGTCCATTCCCTTAGCCTGACCCCATTGGCTCTAGAATATGCTTAGTCATGTCCTTCAAGCCTCCCCTCATTTTTGCACTACATAGTTTGAGAGCTCAAGATTATCTCCCTAATTGCTAGAACTATGTACTACACAATCACTATGTCCCTCTTCCCATCCTGTCACTTGTTTTAGGCTCAATTGGTAGATTATAATGCATCATCTTAGACTAGGGGGTTTTCAGATTGATGTCATCTCGTCATGAGTGAATTGCAGGAATAAGTACACTATCAGGTCATGGAAAGATGATGGAGAAGGAGAAGGAGGGAAGAATGCCTAAATATTCGCTTCTAGTTGAACTCGCAAGTTGATTAATCAAGATAAATCAAAGGGACACAATTTTGCAACCACCATCCAAGACTAAAGATCATTGAAGATTTGCATCACCAAGCCATGCGGAGATGAAGAGAAAGCATCTTCAAGAAGTGTTGGGAATGGGATCCCCCAAGGACAGTTTTGGGGCTAAAAGCCCATGTTTTGGGTCAAATTTTGTAATAAAGTTGTAAAGTTTCCGCATTTTGTGGTCGCAGAGTGTGAAGGTGTCATGAGTCATAAAGGGTTGTCCGCCCTTATTTTGTAAAGTGTAAAGTCGGCTGTAAAGATCTACCCATGGTCTACATACCATGGAATTGTATAAAAAGAGCTAAGAAAGTAAGCTCTAAGTAGTGATAAGTCTTAAGTGATAAGAAGGAAGTCTTTAGAGAAGTCTAAGTTTTGGGTCTTAGTGTAGGTAGAGGCTTTGCAGTTGAGTGCACAGAGGCCTAGGGTGGAAGTCCACAGCTGAGTGCGTGGACCCCTGCAGCTCTGTGCGCAGGGAGGATAGAGTCTGTAATCATATGAAGATATCAATAAAGAGAAGCATTCTACAAATTTTGTGTCTTTGTTTCCTGTTAATGCATCTTGTCATATTGTGTATGGATTTCATATACAATGCCTATGTGATGCGTGAATGTATGTAATTATGTTGGTTAATTGAACGCAAGTAAGAATATCTGTTTTCGCGACACTGACTATTTTCGTTTAATAAGATAAGACACTTAGGATAATTTGGGAATCTGTACAATACACTGCCCTAGTAGCGTGAAAGTACCTAAACCGCAGGTTAGGGCTGTGGCAAGGTCAATCGTACCCCTTCGCAAAGGTATTGAAGGGTGGAATAAAGGGATAGACAGACAGAGCCCTAGAAATTTGAGACCTGCGTGAAAGCAGGAACAAAAGGAATAAACCGACATCACGACCATCTCAGGGTGCAGAAACTTGGTTCCAGCATCCCCCCATACTGCTTCGGGTGAGACTTCGGTCCGCGCTCCACAGGCTGATGCTGAAAGGGCCAGTAGTGTAGGGATTTGTTTGGCTAACTAACGCTGAACCTGGGTCAAGCCCCACGTAGCCAAAAAATGGTTCCGTTGCTAGGACCAAAATCTGCATAAGAGATGTGTGATGTTGTATCAATGGAATCCAACTAAGAAAGAGATTGGAGACTGGTTGGATAGGAAGATCCATGAATTCTTGGTGCAGGAGAACATAAATCCACGAATGGCAAAGGAACAATGGCTGGAGAGGTACCTATATAAAGAAATCCACGATATATTTTTTTGTTCCTTTCCGGTTGAGCTACACGAGTGGAACACGAAGCTAGTGGATAGCCAAGGAAGGTGGAGACTTGATGGTCCTATTGTTTGGACCCCAGAGTTAGTACAAAGATTGGAAGCCTCTGAGGATAAGATCGGCCCGCGTTGTCGATCATTGGCTCGATCGCATCATAGGAGGATTTGTGACTGAATTCAAAGTTGATACCTCAGTTAGCTACAACGAGGCGGAGTGGATCTTTTTCAAAGGTTTGCGAGGTAAGTAATTGAAGTCTTTGAATACCTAGACTAAGATGTTATTTTGTGAAAATGGGTTATGCAGCTACCTTGATGTTTAGAGATACGCGAAGCAGAAAGACTTATAGGAACGAAGGAAGAAAGGGTCTTGAATATAGTCCATTAATTTCAACTCCACTAGGTGACGAAGAGGGAGTAATGTAGGCTTCTCTACGAAGTGCAATTTAGTTAATAATACAAGGATACCCACAACTACCACCTCCACCCACACCACCTCCAACTTCACCACCATCACCTACGACTTCACCCTTACCACCTCCACCTCCACCATAGTTCAACATGGCAAATTCAGTGAAGCTGCCTTTGTTCAAAGGCTTGGGAAATGAGGACCCAGATCAATTTTGGTTCATTGTGAAAGCTATGTGTGAAGCTCAGGGCGTTATAGATGATCACATGAAGAAGGAAACACTAGTTAGTGCTCTGCGGGATTGTGCGCTAACCTGGTATATTAAGTACTCTAATGATAACCCAAACGCTGGAGTGGCAGACATCCAGACCGCATTGAATAAAGAATTCAGTAGGCCTAAATCCGAGGCACAGTCGATTGTGGTGTTCAAGGAAATCGCGATGAAACTAGGTGACATGCCTTGGGATTTGGATTAGAGGTTGAAATGTAAAATCCGTGAAGCTAATATGAAGTTAACAGATGGACAACACCACGAATGGTTCGTGGCTTCGCTCCTGCCATACCTAAGGGTTGCGTTGTCACAACAAAAGATAATGACTCAGGCAGAGGCCTTGGAGATTGCAATGAGATTGCATGAAACACTGATGCAGGATCTGAATCTAGGGGTTCAATAGATCCATGTGCAGTTGCAAAATCTTTGCCTTGAAATGCAAAGTTTGAAGTAGGATAGAACAGTTCGGCCGAAGGTGCATGAAGAGGTATGGTGCCTAAAATGTAAAGGTTAGGGGCATGACAAAGACCATTACCCCATCTTTGTGAACTATATTGCAGGAGGAGAACTAATTCCTTTGACACCGGAAGCTCAAGAAGGACCAAGTGTGGGGCCTGCATTGTGGTGCGCTATATGTTAGGTAGCAGGAAAACAAACGACGGATAATTATCATTTTCTACAGAAGTTTGTACAAACACAGAAACAACTGTTCCACAACTTCTGCAGGTCGGTAGGGCATGATGAGTGCAACTGCAGAAGCTATGAATTGATGATGGACAAAAAACCCGCTTATAGGGTTTAGGCAGAAATGCAGCCCCCTGAACAGAGTGCAGGGATGGCACGAACAAGCTTTTAGGGGCGCGGTCGAGGGAAAGGCTGACGGATGACCTGAAAAAGGTTGGGGACAACTAATCTGCTACAATTGCAGAGGACCAGGACACTAGGCCTGCGATTGCACTAACCCAATGCATCCGTCGTGTAAATATTGCACTCTGTTTGATCATGAAATGGAGGACTATCCTACTCTAATAGCGAGGATACATGAAAAAGGGGCACTACCACCTCAGCCGACTTGGAACCTACAGATGATGAGGTTTGAGCCTCGCGAAGAGGATCCGAATGTGAATATAGTGCCGTGAAGTGGCATTGCAACAAGGGATGATAAGGGGAAACAACCCGAAGATAGCACATGGGTTCGCAAAGTGGTGAGCTCCAATATTGCAGCAATGATTCTGCAACTCCTGGGACTCCTTACTTTACTTTTATCAACCTGGTAGTTCGTAACAAACTTGGAAGCGATGATGCTATATGCACAAGTACTAGCTCTTACTGCAGGCTGTCACTTGATCAGCTGGCACAAGTTCACTAGGAGCTCAAGCCAACTTCTATGAGTTCTCAGAAGAATATTTTAACTGTGATGGAAGAAAGCTAACTCAAAAGAGGCTAGTCTACTTGCAGAAAGAAGATGGAAGCTGAAAGGAAACGCAAACCCTAGTTTTACCCACTAACCCTACTTTTGCAAGAAAAGAGATGGAAACTACCGAAATGGATTCCATTGACTACTAAAAAGGTAAAATGCATGTGTTCAAGTTACTTTTGAAGGAAAATATGGAAAAATCATCTTTTTTTACTTTTGAGCAATTATGCAGAATTATTATGCTTGTGCTTTAACTATTTGTGACTGTGCAGAGGTTTCGTGGCGAAAGGAAATGGAATGGGCGTTTGCAGGAGGTTGGGAAGGTGTGGAGAGGACCTAAGGAGTCCCTAGTACCCTTCTGGAGATTTCCATTGCGATCAAACTTCAAAAAATCACTCGCATGAACTGCTACAAGAGGTTGCAAGGGATCTACAGGAGGTTCTACAAGAAGAGGCCAAAAGTGGTTTTTGGAGGTTTGAAGGTGGAAAAACGATGGGAAAATGGAAATGAAGGTTGAATAGAGATGTTAAGGGGTCTAGGACCTTGTAAATGAAGATCAGGAGTGAAGGAGATGGTTGGATTTGTTCAAAGGTCAAGGAAGTAATTTTGCACAAAAACGTAGAAATTAAGGCAGTTTGGGAAAGTATGGTGAATGAGTGGAGGAAATCTTGAGAGATGGACTGGAGTAGGTTGTATGATGGAAGAATGATAAGCTAGAGTGTCTTAGAGGTGAGTTGCACACTTCTTTTCAAAACTGACCCAAGCAAGAACTAATAAAACAGAGTTTTACCTATTTTTGACCTAAAAAACAAGAAAAGTGTTGAATAGAACTTTATGGACAGAAAGTTATGCAAGAAAACTATGGAAACTGAACAAGAATATATCTAAGCATGTAAATACAACTGATATCAACTCTTCCAACTCGAAATCTCACACTAGCAATTGCAATGGAAAGCAAAAACAATGTTTTGGTGGCAGCAAGAGTGCCTTGGTCTCAATTCATGGTCCCAAGGATGGAGAAAGGAGATCAAGGCCTCCTTGGTAGCCTTTTTTTGGATCCTTTTCTATTATAAAACTATCTAATCAACTTGAAGCAAGAATAACTATTCTTATCATCAAAAACAACCTAAGTAACAAAGCAAGATTTAACGCCCACAGGGCTTTGGATTGATGGTGAATGGGTGCACTGTTAAGGCACTCCTTGCGATGGGTCATCGGTTCAAATCCCCCGTGGGTATGTAGGTTAGTCTTAACTAGAGAAAAAAAACGAAGCAAGATTTAACCTAAATAACATAAATTATTTCATGAATGCAAGAAAACACATATAAATACACAAAGGAGGTGCTAGGCACTTGGGTTGGGCCCAAACCCAAGAGCTACAGCCCCCTAGGAAAGATCAGTGCTGGTTCAAAGCTGGATTCATCTTCATTGATCAAAAAAATAATAGTTACATCACAAAATTGTCTGCAAAAAGATCTTGAAAATGAGCTGAGTACAAGGCTACACTAAAGTGGGAAAATACACTATAAAATGGCTAACCTACTAAGGCTTGAAGCCTTCTTATTTATACAAGTGAGGACTCCCAACAGTCGTCCTAAGCTTTAGGAACTCAACTGCCCAAAACTGCAGATAACAGCCACTTTACTAGACCTGCTCGGCTGCCCCTTGAAATGATCTTTTGTGGGTTGTTGAACTCTGAGCTGTTGATGGAGAACTTGAGGAAGGGGCCATTTAATGCAGGAGACACCCCTCCTATAATTCCTTAGCCTTGTGTCTTTGAGTTTGGCTGCCAATCTACTCATAAATGCCTAGTCTTGGTCCAAAAAATGTCCAAAAATCCACTTCTGGGGCTCATCATCACCCCTTGCTGAATGTGTTGCTCATCCTCTGAGCAAGTAATCTAGTTCTTCATCTTTGATGGCTTTAATAGCCTCCCTAACATCCCAGGCCTCTGAGGTGATGTCCTCTTCTCTATCATGAAAACCTGCCTTTCTATCCACTTTCTCCCATTGTTTTTGTTCCTCCTCTTCCTTAACCCCTTCCAACAGTCCTAGCAGTAGTGGAGGACTGAACTTAAGGCCAATCCAATTGGCTTTCAAGTTTTGCATTGATTTTTTGTATAGGGGTACTCTCCTCAAAGCTTCCCTCATTCTGGTTGGGGAGTGACACTCCCTTATCTTTAGGCTATGGGACAATGTATTCCATCTTCTTGTGCAAGCATGAAGACAGTTATCACCAAACAGTCTCTCCATATCTTCAAAGTGAGAAATAGCTTGTGCTTGCATTTCAACATAGTCAAGTGCAATCTGAGGGTTGTCTATAAGGTGCTAGTGGGCATATATGCGAGTTGAGGGATCTTCTGGTTCTGCCCTTATCACGAGGGGCTCACTTAGCTCCCTGGTCATAATCTTCTGTATTTCTGCTGCCCTCTTTTCCTCATGGTTCAACCAAGAAGCCATAGCCATGAGTTGTAGGTCTCCTAATGTAGCGTTTGGATCCCATAGATTCATGTTAGGAAGTTCCAGGTTGTGTAAATAGAATTCTGCTAACTTGGCCTTATCTTCACCTGAGCTACTATCACACAAATGCATAAACTGATTATAATTCTAGAATGGGATTGTGCCCCTTTGGGCCAATGTTTTAATTTGGAATTGAAGCCACTGGTATTTAAGATACAATGCATAGGATCTAGCTGGTTGTCTACATTGCAAGGCTTCCATTGCCCAACTGGCCATGCAGGCCATTTGGGCTTCTTTTTCCTACAACTGTTGTTTTAAAATATGCACTTCATTTGCTGCCTGAGACTCTTGTTCCTGCAGTAGTTTCATTAGCATTTCAACATCAGGCTGTGGCTCTCCCTCTTGCTGCTATTTCTATGTTGCTTCATTGTCTATTAGGGGACCTTCTTGCTGTTGCTGCCCTCCCAAGATGGACAGCTTATCTCCCTTATGAACTTCCTATTGCTGTAACTGCTTTTTTTCAGCAGTTCATTTTCTTCCTGTAGCTGGGCTCTTTTATTGCTTCCTATGTGCCTTACCATGGCCAAATCCCCTCTTAATTCATTTAGCTTGTCCTCCATGTGCCCTATGTCTTCAACTACTTTAGATTTAGCAATTTACATCCATGTGTGGGTTCTGACCCTTTCTTTTTCTAATTCAAAGAATAGACGCACAACGAATTTTTGTGGGATGATCTTCCCACCCTCTAGCAGATTGTAATAAGAGCCTAAATTAGGCTAAGGCCTTGGTTCAGGTATTTCTTTGCCCTTGCCTTCCCCTTGTGATTGTTCTGTTGCCTTCTCTTCCAATTTTTCAGTTTCTTTCAGCTTGGCTAGTGTTTCCTGTAGAGATGTTTTAGCTTCTTGTAGAACTGCTTTTGAGTCCATCAACTTGATTCTTTCCTTCCAGGTGGAGGTTTTGGGACTTCCTCTCTCATAGGTGATAGAGATCTTGGAGGGAGATTCTACCTTATTTTCAAGGGTGTATCCTCAATGACAATTGGTTCCTTTGATGATGGCCTGGGTTTGCTCACTTTGATCCTTGTGCTTCTTCTGGCTTTAAAATACATAGAGGTTTGCATTTTTCTTTTTCCCTTTTGTTTTGCTGGTGTGCTTAATGCAGCAAGCACAACTGCTACTTCCCTTGCCAATGTTTCAGGGGATGTTTCTTTCTGTTGTTATTTTCCTTCATCTCCTGTAACCTTTTATATGTCTACTGTTTCTACTTGTGTCTTTGCCATCTCTGGTGGTGTCTTCTCTTTTTCTTGCTGGGTCCCTGCCTTACCTGAAGCAGTCTTCTTTTGGGCCTTCTTGGCCTTTTTCTTCTCAACCATTGTCCTTTTTCTCTTCTCTATTTTGAGGTTGTCTCCTTTTTTGCCTTAGGCTCAGCAGTAGTTTTGTCAAATTTCTCCTCTTCTTCCTGTTTCTCCTATGTTTTTCCTTCTGTTTGAATGTATTGAGCTTCCTCATTACTGTTATTCTCAAGTTCTTCAGTTTGCTCCTCCTCATCATTACTAGATGGGCTAATGTCCTTAGTCAAAGTTTTGATGTCATCATCCCTGGACATATTTCTAAAAATTTCCCAAGCTATGGGGATAGTATATGTGTGTAAGGCATCTTCTACCAACAGTTTGATGAGCCCACGGTGGGCTAGCTGGTCTGGGACCTCTGCATTTAGCTTGGTGCCAAATTCTATCAAAGAATGGAGGAGGAAATATGGGAGACTCAGTTTTCTAGCTAGAGGTAGGTCCATCCCATATCTCAATTCATGAAACAACCTGAAGTGACAACCATAAATTATGTTGAACCTCCCTTTACATGTGATATACTTCATTATTTGGTAGCTGACTTCACTCCATAGAGGAGGCAAGCTTGTCCTTCTGACCCCATTTTTATCCTCTATAGGGTGCTCCTCAGGCTGAAAAAATGTCTTCTTAGCAACCTGTCCCAATGATTTCTCCTCCTTGCTATAAGGGAGCCCAAGTGGAAGAGCTGTGATTCTACTAATGAAATCAAGTGTAAGCTCTAAGGTCAGACCCCTAAAACTAACTGTAGCATGTGTTTTCGAATGGGGTCTTAGGGACATCAAAAATTATTCAGTCACCTCCTCATCATATCCCTGAATTCTTTCAAAGAAGGGTATCCAGTTTTCCCTGGTGAAGAGGGCCACCACCTCAAGGTGCTCATGCAATTTGCTAGAGTTTAAAAGTTCTTTTCTCATGAATCCTCCTGGCATGGTGTTGAGTGCTTCTTTTAAAAAAAAATGCTCAGGTGAGAAAGCAGGAAAAACTGAAACAAAGGATAACTGAATTTTCTCTTTTCCTGAAACCAAATAAGGAATTTCCCGTGTGCTTCTCGTTACAACATCAAATTGCAATATTTCCCTTGTTTTAAACTACTTTTATCCTACATTTGACTCTCTTCTTTTGAAAAGAACATTTTTTTTGGGACAAAATAGAGGATAAATACATAGGTTCTTTTCAGAGAGTAGACAGATATGCAAATTCGCTTTTTTTTCACACAGGATGGTTTCTATGGTTGCATGTATTTTCCTTACAGTAGAATTTAAGAAAGAAGGAGTCAGATTTCGAGTGCAGAGAAGAAAACAGAGAACCGTGTAAAACTCAGGGAAAATATGCAGGCAGAATTTTAAGCTTCACTCTCTTTTTCAATCAAATGTCGTGTTTTTAATCCACCACCTTATTCAAACAAGTCATATGCAGAGAGGTTTTCCTAAGCCTACCTCGTTTCAAGCTCGAATTTTGACAAAAATCCTGGGTTTTCCTTCTGCAGCGCTGTTCTCTGCCTTTCTTGTAGAAATCTTTTGGCTCCTGTAGAATGTAGCAGTGCTCCTGTAGAGCCCAATAGGTAGGAGGGTTTTAAAAAACTGGAAGAAAAATGGCGGAGGACGACTGGTTGGCTGCTCTAGAAGTGGTAGGTGAGTACTGTAGTCGAGAACGTCATGAATGAAAAATGAAACAAAGGGTGGCGAAGGCTTCGACCGCGCTGTCTTTTAACTGTTGGCGTAATCCGTGGTGAGGAGATGAGGTGGCCGGATGGGTACATTATCCCCAACCAGACTGTTGGTCCTACATCATGGTCATGATGGTTCTGCATGCCACTTGACCTCCATCACCTCCCTTACGCCCATTATATGCCACCACCACTACGAGTGCCGAATGTTTTTTCCCGAATTGACATACCAAACGTGCTGGCTGCGTATCTGATCGACAGTTTGAATTTGACGGGGCTCATTTGAATTCCACGAGGGTGTGTAACTGAACGAGGGTGGGCAGTTAGCTAGCCACTGATTCCATTCAATTGTGACCATTCCCATAGTTCGTGCAATTTTGAAATATTATTCATGCAATCAAGGAATAGGTTTAGGCACTTACCTGCTCAGTTGTTGCTGTGTTATGCATATTTCGGACTTTGGCACTCCATTTCTTCATTGTTGTTGCTGCTTGCACTTTGCATGCTCAGCCTCAAGATTTTGCTGATGATCTCACGTTCAAACATTGCTCCTTTCATGTTTCATACATCCTATTGCGCTGACCCTGTCTCTGGAGTATGTTTTTCAAAGGGATCGGCTGCTACAGGAATCCTGTAGGATTTCTTGTAGCTGCTTCTCCTTCTGAAATTCAAGCTAATATTTGAGTAGGGCTACAACTGCTAAAGAAGGTCTCGACTGAAATGAAACCCCAGCTGGAAGGTATCAAGTAGGAATGAGTAAAAATGCTGTTGCTTTTATTTGTCATCACTTTTTTTTGGTTTACAGAATGAAGGAAACAAAATTTTTGTGTGTGGTTGTGCAGGGACACAAAAAAAAGAGTGAAATGTAGGTGTACGGGGATGGAATGGCGAAATAGGGAGATGGATGGTGGCGGGGAGGTTCACAAGCCTCATAAACAAATTTCCAACCCTCGGGTCCTCCTCTGAGATTACTTTTAGCCTTTTTGTAGTTTCTACATGATCCTCCTGTAGAATATACAGAGTTTCCTGTAGGATGCGAAATTTCAGACCAAATGAGACCAAAACTTGGGAAAGGATAACAGTGATGGGGGGATGGACTATGAAGGGTGCATGTAGCCTGGCCATATCTTTTTTCTCTTTGTGCAATCCTCCTACAGCCTGCAATGATCTTCCCGTGACCTGCAATTTATTCAAAAGAAGTTAGGTTTTTCTTTTTTCCTCTTTTTTCCCTTTTTTTTTCTCAGGGTGTAGGTGGAGTGGAGACAGGGACCTGCTCCATCACCAACATTGATTTACCTAGAGTCTCAATGAACTCCTGCTTAGAAAGGGGCTTCCTGTAGATCTTCAATCTATGCCCATTGACGAGCATGGGGATGGCTTCTTCATCAATGGTCCGGATAAGGACTGAACCATTGTCATTGCATTTTTCTATTGTATATGGTCCCAACCATCTTGTCCTGAGCTTGCCCTTGAAATCTTTGTATCTCGAATCATACAGCAGCACCCAATCTCTTGGCTAAAATTGTTTTTCTTTGAGGTGTCAGTCATGCCATATTTTCCTTTGAAGTTGGATGACCTCTGAGTGGAGAAGGGCCTGCATTCTCTGTTCTTCTAATCCATTTAGTTGAAGCAATTTTTCCTATTGTGCATGGCTGAGATCTAGGTATAGTTGAGCTGCCATCCTTAATGTGTTATATTCAAATTCTATGGACAGCAAATCCTTCTTCCCATAAACCAGCTCATAGGGTGTGAAACCTATGGTGGTTTTCCAAGTAGTGTTATACGCCCAGGTGGTCTCAACCAATCCATCCGCCCAATATTTTCTGCTACTGCTCACTACCTTAGTCAAAATCCCTTCCAAAGCTCTGTTAGTGACTTCCACTTGTCCATTTGCTTGTGGATGATATGAGGTGGAAGTTCTGTGCTTAATCTTGTGATGTGTGAGCAGGTCTTCAATCAGATTGGAGGTAAACTAAGTTCCTTGATCTGTGACTAATTCTCTTGGGTAGCCAAATTGATAGAAGATATTTTCCCTAAAAAACTCAGCTACTTTTTCTTTTGTTTCTGCTTTGATTTCCTTCGTTTCTGCCCACTTTGTCAGGTAATCCATGCACACAATGATGTAAGACTTCTATTTTGAAGGAGGTTTGATAGGACCCACAAAGTCCATGCCCCACTTCTCAATGGCTCGAAAGTCACTTGAGGCTGTAAGGGCATCTCATCCTTTGGAGTAGTTTCCCCATCCTTTGACATCAGTCACATTGGCTGATGTATCTCCTGACATCTTGATGAAGAGTGGGCCAATAGTACCCTGCCTGCAAAATTTTGAAGGCAGTTCTCTTTGTTGCAAAGTGGCCCCCACAGGGCCCATCATGACAGGTCAGGAGGATGTCAAAAACTTCCTCCTCCATAACACATCACCTCAAAATCTGATCTGGGCCAAGTTTAAAAAGATTGCCCCCAATCCAAGTGAATGGGGCACTTTTCCTCACGATCTTGCTCTTTTATTTTGAGGATAGGTGTGGCGGAAACTATGCTGAAACCAAATAATTTGCTATATCAGCAAACCATGGAGAGAGAACTGAAATAGCAAATAGGTCTTCATTTGGCATTTGATCATCCACCATTCCTTCTTCACCTGCAGGTAGATCTAGTCTAGACAAAAAATCAGCAACAACATTTTCCTTACCTGGCTTATCAACAATGGTCAAATCAAATTGCTGTAATAAAAGTAACCATCTAATGATACGAGCATTTACATCAGGTTTATTCATCAAATAACTAATTTCATCATGATCAGTATGCATGAATGTTTGATAGCCAGTGATGTAGTGTCTTCACTTTTTTAGGGAATGGACTACAGCTAGGAGCTCTTTTTTGGTTACAGTGTAGTTTAATTCTGCTTTAGATAGGTTTTTACTGACAAAATATATGGCGTACGGTAGCTTCTCTTCAACTTGTCCTAAGGTTGTTCCTATAGCTTTGTTCGAAGCATCTAAGTGAATGTGGAAAGGTAGGGCCCAGTTTGGACCTCTCAAGATTGGGGAAGTTATCAACTTACCTTTCAAAGCATCCAGAGCCTTTTGACAGTTGTCAGTCCATATGAACTCAGCATCTTTTCCCAAAAGACCAAACAATGGAGAGGCTAGCTTACTAAAATCTTTAATGAATCTTCTATAATACCCTGCTAAGCCTAGAAAACTCTGAACATCACTTACCTTTTGAGGAGGCGGGACCCTTTGGATGATAGCAATCTTGTTGGGATCCACCTGTAAACCTTGCTGAGAAATTGTATGACCTAGCACGGTCCCTTCAGTCATTAGGAATTCACATTTATCAGGACTGAGGGATAGGTTCATTTCAATACACTTGGCTAAAACTTTCCTCAGGTTAGTCAAAGCTCCTTGGAAGTTAGAACCATAAGGGGAAAATTCATCCATATAGATTTCCACTAAATCATGAACCAGCTCAACAAATATGCTCAATACTATCTGGAAAGTGGCAGGAGCATTGCACAACCCAAAGGGAAGGACCCAGTAGGCAAAGGTACCCCATGGACAAGTGAAAGTGGTCTCATCTTGGTCTTCTGGACTGATTTGCATCTGATTGTACCCACTAAACCTGTCTAGGAAGGAAAATAACTTCTTCCCTACCAGGCCATCTAACACTTGATCTATGAAAGGAAAAGGAAAATGGTCCTTCTTGGTGGCTTTGTTAAGTTCTCGATAATCTACACAAATTCTCCACTTCCCATTTTTATTTGGTACCAACACCAAAGGAGAAACCCATTCACTATCAGAGATGGGGTAGATGAATCTTGCATCCAGTAGCTTTTGCAGTTCTTCTTTGACAATGTCCTTAAGGGCTGGATTCATCCTCCTTTGAGGCTGCCTAACTGGTTTACAATCCTCTTTAATGTAAATGTGATGAGTATAGATTGAAGGGTGGACTCCCTTCATCTCCTTATAGCTCCAAACAAAAGCATCCAAATGGTCGTTCAATAAGCTACATAGCACTTTCTCTTGAGAGGTGGATAGGGATGAGTTGATCTTCAAGGTTATTTTTGGGCCAAATTCCACATTCTTAACTCAGAAAGAGGTCGGATCAGCCACACAGATATCAACTAAAGTATTGGCTTGGGTTTCTCGTTTTTGAAATATTCCATATGATTTGCAAATTCGTTTTTAAGGAATGAACTAGATAAGGGGGTACTGGTTAAAAGTTGACTTCCCATACCTCTTTTTCTGGCTGCCCTAGAATGGTTTCTAAACATAGTATTTATGTCATCATAAGGTAGTTGGTAGATGTCTCCCCCAGCCAACAAATGGAGGGTATCTAGAAGGTCTTCAGGGACTCCTCTGAGTAGAACCAACTTCAGAGATTCGGGGTCAAGTGTGCACCTGGCCCTTTTATAATTGAGTTGAAACCTCTCTTCATATTTTTCTAAAGATTCATCACTTCCCATGGTCATTTAAAATATTTCTTCCTTTGTATCCTTTGACCTACAGTAGTCCCGATATTTATTGTTAAAGACTTGCTACATCTAACCCCAAGTTGTGATATTGTTTCCAGGTAACCCCATGAATCAATGTAGTGCTGCATCCTTTAGGGTAGAGGGAAAGAGTTTCAACTTTTGCTCGTCTTCTACATAGTCATAGGTTTGACAAAGGACAATAAACTCAAACAAGAAGGTATCAGGGTCTTCAGTAGTCAATACATGGAAGTGAGGTAAGGCTGAGGGACTTATGTTTTTCATCTTTGTGTCCCCATTGGTCTCTCAGATGGGAAAGGCACCTTCTATTCTCTCCCCATTTCCTCTACCGTTTATGTTTTCAGCCATGGTCTCAGGAGGAATGATGTCTTGCTCTTCTTCTGTTATAGGATCTTCATATATCTCTGGAGGTTCACCTATAGGTTCTTCTAGATCACTGCCACCAAAGAAGAGAGAAGGGTGACATAGTGATGTGGTGGGGGTGTTGGGTAGGAATTTTCCTGAATTGTCTTTGTTCCTACGAGGCATGAAAGGAAATCTCTTTTTTGGGTGATTTTTTTGTTTCTTTTTCTGCTAGTACCTACAAACATTGAAATAGATTGAACAACAACCTGCAACTAGCTAAAATCTATCTTGCTGAAATGAGAATGCCGAATTGAAATGAAAGCAGGAATGGACTAATCTATTTTGCTGAAATGAAATTACATAATTGAAATGAAAGCAGGAAAGGACTAATCTATTTTGCTGAAATGAAATTGCAGAATTGAAATGAAAGCAGGAAATAGCTAATCTACGCTTGCTGAAATGAAATTGCGGAATTGAGATGAAAGCAAGAAATGTCTAATCTACGCTTATTGAAATGAAATTGCGGAATTGAAATGAAATCAGGAAATGTTTAATCTACACTTGCTGAAATGAAATTGCAGAATTGAAATGAAAACAGGAAATGTCTAATCTACGCTTGCTGAAATGAAATTGCAGAATTGAAATGAAACATCTACTCTACTCTTGCTGAAATAAACTACTTAACAGAAGGTTGCAGTAGAAAATAGAAGAAAAGCAATAATCACAAAATACTCTAATGCTTCCCCGGCAATGACGCCAAAAATATGGTGAGCTCCAGTATTGCAGCAATGATGCTGCAACTCCTGGGACTCTCTACTTTACTTTTATCAACCCGGTAGTTCGTAACAAACTTAGCGACGGTGCTATATGCACAAGTACTAGCTCTTACTGCAGGCTGCCACTTGATCAGCTGACACAAGTTCGCTAGGAGCTCAAGCCAACTTCTATGAGTTCTCAGAAGAAGCTTTTAACTATGATGGAAGAAATCTAACTCAAAAAAGGCTAGTCTACTTGCAGAAAGAAGATGGAAGCTGAAAGGAAATGAAAACCCTAGCAAACCCTAGTTTACCGACTAACCTTACTTTTGCAAGAAAAGAGATGGAAACTACTGAAATGGATGCCATTGACTACTGAAAAGGTAAAATGGATGTGTTCAAACTACTTCTGAAGGAAAATATGGAAAAATCATCTTTTTGTACTTTTGAGCAATCTTACGCAGAATTATTATGCTTGTGCTTTAACTATTTGTGACTGTGCAAAGGTTTAGTGGTGAAAGGAAATGGAGTGGGCATTTGCAAGAGGTTGGGAAGGTGTGGAGAGGACCTAAGGAGTCCCTAGTACCCTTTTGGAGATTTCCACTGCGATCAGAATTCGAAAAATCGCTCGCATGAACTTCTACAGGAGGCTGCAGGGGATCTACAGGAAGTTCTACAGGAGGTTCTACAGGAAGAGGTTGAAAGTGGTTTTTGGAGGTTTAAAGGCGGAAAAACGGTGGTAAAATGAAAATGAAGGCTGAATAGAGATGTTAAGGGGTCTAGGACCTTGTAAATGAAAATCAGGAGTGAAGAAGATGGTTGGATTTGTTCAAAGGTCAAGGAAGTAATTTTGCACAAGAACGTAGAAATTAGGGCAGTTTGGGAAAGTAGGGCAAATGAGTGGAGGAAATATTGAGAGATGGACTAGAGTAGGTTGTATGATTGAGAATGATAAGATGGAGTGTCTTACAGGTGAGTTGTACACTTCTTTTCAAAATTGACCAAAGCAAGAACTAATAAAACAAAGTTTTACCTATTTTTAACCTAATTTTGACCTAAAAAACTAGAAAAGTGCTGAACGAAACTTTATGAGCAGGAATTTATGCAAGAAAGCTATGTAAACTAAACAAGAATAGCTCTAAGCATGTAAATACAACTGATATCAACTCTTCCAACTCGAAATCTCACACTAGCAATTGCATTGGAAAGCAAAAACAGTGTTTTGGTGGCAACAAGAGTGCCTTGGTCTAAATTCATGGTCCCAAGGAGGGAGAAAAGAGATCAAGGCCTACTTGGTAGCCTTTTTGTGTATCCTTTTCTGTTATCAAACTATCTAATCAACTTGAAGCAAGAACAACTATTCTAATCATCAAAAACAACCGAAGTAACAAAGCAAGATTTAACCTAAATAACAGAAATTATTTCATGAATGCAAGAAAACACATATAAATACACAAAGGAGGTGTTGGGAACTTGGGTTGGGCCCAACCCCAAGAGCTACAACCCCCTAGGAAAGATCAGTGCTAGTTCAAACTTGGATTCATCTTCATTAATAAAAAAAATAATAGTTACATCACAAAACTGTCTGCAAAAAGAGCTTGAAAATGAGCTGAGTACAAAGCTGCACTAAAGTGCGAAAATAGACTATCAAATGGCTAACCTACCAAGGCTTGAAGCATTCTTATTTATACAAGTGAGGACTCCCAACAGTCCTCCTAGACTTTAGGAACTCGGCTGCCCAAAACTGTAGATAACAACCACTTTACTAGACCTGCTCGGCTGCCCCTTGAAATCATCTTTTGTGGGCTATTCAACTCCGAGCTGTTGATGGAGAACTCAAGGAAGGGGCCATTTAATGCAAGAGCCACCCCTCCTATAAGTCCTCAGCCTTGTTTCTTCAAGTTTGGCTACCAATCTGCTCATAAATGCCTAGTCTTGGTAAAAAAAATGTCCAAAAATCCATTTTTGGGGCTCATCACAAAGCTCCGACGAAGGAGGATGAATTTGATTTGGAGCGCGCACGTGAAACGTTCATGGAAGAAAAGAAGATCTTTGCTAAGGCCTCCACCTCAGTGAACAAGGATAAGCTGGATCAGGAGATGGACCCTTTTATGCTTATGACCTTTCTAGAGACTTGCATGAAGCTGCTGCACAATAGAAAGGCCATGAAGGGATTACAAAAGCTTATAAATAGATGCGCCGAAAACACTCTGGGTGAACCACGTGTGGTACAAAAAATTGGTAAGCATAAAACAAGGACAAGACGAGAGATGAGGCTGATTGCACAGATAGGAGAATATGAAATGGATTAGGTTATTTTGGATCTGGGGTCAGACGTGAACGTCCTACCAAAGTAGACTTGGGAACGGATGGGAAGAACCGTGCTGCAGTAGTCTCTGATTCAGTTAAGGATGGAAAATTAGCAAAATATCATCCCCATGGGAAAACTGCAAGGGGTGATTGTAGATATTGAAGGCACGAGCTTGTTGGCTAGCTTTGAAGTAATAGAAATTGTTGATGACAGCAACCCCTACCCTACGCGTCTTGGCATTGATTGGGCTACTGACATGAACGAGATAATCAACCTAAAGAAGCGGAAGATGATATTTGAAAAGAAATCTATTTGCATAGTAGTACCCCTAGATCCTGTTGCAGGATTGCACTATACTGAACCAATATGCGATTATGAGAGCGATGACGATTTTCACTGTATATATAAGATAACAGCGCGAGACAAATATTGGGTGAATCTAACAGTAGATGGATGAATTACATGGGATCACGAGAGTGCCTGCACCTCAGACTATGATGAAGAATTAGAGCGTTGGCAGAATCGATTACACGAAGTAACCACACTGAGTTGTAAAATGATGACTCGGTCGCTGCGCTATGTGTGGTCAGAGGTAAGAAATTTTCCCACTTACGATGGCTTGAATGATGTAGATGTATTTTTGGATGCATTTGAGGGGGAATTTCCAGAGAAGCTGATCCAGGTGGCTCCAGAGACACACACAAGACAAAGATGGCTTATGAAAGCTCGAAAATCAAAGTGTTTGGATTATGCTCAAACTAGGTTCATGTTAAAGATCTCATTGCGGTGATCGTGGTGGTGTGAACGATTCGTCAATCTGAGTCCGGATGAGGAAGATAGAGGCAGTTAAAGTTTGGTTGAATTTTGCTCACTAGGTAGGATTAAAAGACACAATTTGGACTTTTTCCAGTAGATGGAATCCGAACAACTCTGGCCAGATTCCGAACGAAATTGTTGCCTAGTTAAAATGTCCCCTTTGGCCTAAAATTGAGATTTTCAAAAATGGTCATAGTGTTTGTTATAACAAAAACAATATTAAAAAAAAGGGTGGCAGGCCACCAACCCCACCACCCCAACCCTTATCAACTATGCATATAATGTATGGAGGGGTGGGCCACTACCCCAGGCCCCTCCCCCCCACACCACGGAACCGCCATTACTCTATGCAGAAGTTTGGGTGGTGGGTCGGCCCTTGGGGCACGAACCTAACCCCCATTAAAACAAACAACGCCACGTGAAGGGTTATGGACCCCATTGGGGTCGGAAACAGGTAAGGTGGGCAGGCCGCCCAAGGTGGGCCCAGCCCGACCTTTTTTAATTTATAAATTTGGTTATGTAAAAAGGGAGGGGGCGGGGTTTGACCACCCAACCTCCTCCATAATAAATGGATCCGTAACCACTCTGCCCAACAGAGTTCTTGTGAAGTCCGCCAACTTTTTATTATATAAAACCATCATTTGTTCAGTGTGCCTATGCATGGAGGACTAGGACCGGGCACGGAAATTGAGGTGATATTTTTTTAATTAATTTATTGCAGGTGGAACTATGACTGAGCGAAATTTCCAAGAGGGTGAAATTTTTGTAGTGTCCAAATTGGACAAATTTTATGTCAATTTTACACCTCTCAACTACACGAACCCGATGGCACAATCAATATCCTGATCTGAGCAACAGATTTGCAGAGGACCCAGAGGAGGGAATCTTCAAGGAATCTAGGGGGAATCTAAAATATTCTTTAAGCTCCAGATTTTCACTTTCTCATAATTCAGAAATTTGACAGTCGATTTTACACTATTTGATGCCACAAATATAATGGTGTGTTCATATTTTCTATTTACTCATTACATTTTTCGGCCACTTGTCTAAGTGGAATGCAAGTGTCAGCATTCATGTGTGAGAAAACATCATGCATTAGATTCGACGCTGTGAGATTGAGGGTATGACCAACTTCATCAGTTTGACATCCGCTTCTTCAGATGGCCCCAAGATGTGAGGTATATGTAGTGTGTTCATGTACTTCTTTTGCTATACATTGTGCTTCACAGATCCTTGTTTAATGTTTGATGTGGGATCTTGTTTCTTACTCATTTTCATGATTCCTGCTTGATGTGACACGGAATCATTTGTGTGATGTACTTGTTGTCATGATTCGTCATGTTTTATTTGAGATTCCTTTGTCATCATGTTGATGGTATACTCATGTTGTCGCCATGTATGTTTGCATTGAGATCCCTTTTATGCCATGTTGGCAAGATGATCATCATGCATGAGTTTATGTCATACTGATAGGAGTCATTTTGACTGAGAGTTCTTGTAGCGGAACATCTCTTGGAGGCACTCATGCGTGAGGGCATTTTCCTTGTATGATAGGGACATCATCTCTTATGTACATCATCACTATTGACAACACTTAATGCAGCAGCCTACACCATCTTAACACTGAGGCCTCGAGACATAGTCCCTCCTGGATGAACTTCGTTATCAACGTCTTATGTTTTCATGTGCTGATGATTGTCATGTTCCTCTTCTTTATAGCATGCAGATGTATTGATTGATGTTTCTTTAAAAATGAAATTTAACACATCATGAAAGTAAAAGGTCTTGGAAGGGTCCTTTGTAACACCTAGGCCTGGATCAGAAGTAGTGCTTCTAGGCTTTGGACTGGGCACTGCGCGCTACACCTGCAAGGTGGCGGGGTACGCACAAGGGTAGCTTTGATGATTGGCGTGAGTGTAGGAGGATGATGAGAACATGTTTTGGGAAGCCAAAGGTACGAATGATAGACAAATATGATGGGAAGGACAATCCGTGTGCACACTTGGCCAAATCGGCTCATGCTTATGGAGCAAAGCCCCAACCAGAATGGGTGCACTTGTTCTGCCACACCTTGGATGTCATCTAGATGAAATGGTACTTAGAAACAGAGCTCCGTAATGGTACAGGCGAATGGGATATTCTGTGCGAAGGATTCATAATGACATTCAGTTTTGAAGATGGGTTTGACTATATTCACGAAGCGCTACAAGAAGTGAAAGCGGAAATCTTCCGAATACCGCAGGATCCATTAGATCCGATTCAACCCGATTGGACCACTCAGCTGAACCGCGCCTTGGAATGCATAATGTGACAGTTGAAGAAGAAGATGAGGATCCACAAAAGATTAACATCCTTGAAACAGAAGGTCACCGCAAAGTTGAGGGGCCGCAGGTTGAGAATCCTGATATAACCGTGCCACTGAAAATGAAACAAGTAAATATTGGTACGGAGGCAGAACCCAAATTTGCGAATATTGGAGATTACTGGGATGACATGACGATGGACAAGGTTGCTGAATTTCTCCGCGAAAAACAATATTTGTACCCTACCAAGTTTATGGATCTAAACGGGATAATAGGAGACCTAGGTGTTATGAAGATCATGTTAAAACACGACGCGAAGTCAGTTAAGCAAAGACCTTACCACCTCAATCCGAAGTATAAGGAGAAGGTCAGCTCAGAGCTAGACAAGATGCTCAGGGCAGGCATCATTGAGCCATTAGAAGAATCTGATTGGGTAAGCCCAATGGTGGTACAGGAAAAGAAGCAGAAGGATGAAATAAGATATGTGTAGATCTCAGGATGTTAAATGACGCTTTCGTACATGATCCTTTTCCAAATCCGTTCATTGATGAGGTTTTGGATAATGTAGATGGTCAGGAAGCATATTCCTTCACTGATGGATTCTTTGGGTACCATCAGATCAAAATCACGCCAGAGGATAGAAGCAAGATGACCTTCGAGACAGGGTGGGGATGTTTTCAGTACACTGTAATGCCTTTCAGATTGAATAATATGCCTGCAATTTTTTCACGCATAGTCATTGCTGCATTCAAGGAATCTATTCAGAAGTTTCTGGAAATGTACTTTGATGACTAGATTGTGTTTGGGCTAGTGAAACACCATGTGGAAAGTTTGTGCCTGATGCTAGATACCAGTCGAAGGTACCAGATCGCCCTCAATATGAAGAAGTGCCCGTTTTGTGTTCCTTTTGGGGCCCTGTCGGGTCATGTGGTTTGTAGACAGGGACTGATGGTAGATCCCGCAAAGATCCCGGTGATACTTAACTTGGAAGTGTTGAGGAGTGTGAAACAGATGCACACTACCCTAGACATACTGGGAATCATAGAAAATTTATCAAAGGCTATGCCTAGATCACCGCGCCTATGGAGAAGTTGTTGAAAAGGGATGTCACATTCTGCTAGAACGAGGACTGTAAGAAAAGTTTGAATGTATTGAAAGAAAATATGGTCACCGTGTTGAGTCTAGTCTTCCTGGATTGGAAGAAGGAGTTTCATGTACATGTCGACACGTCATGTATAGCGCTGGGAGTAGTATTGACACAGGTTGGCAGAGGAGACTTTTACCATCCTATAGTGTTCGCAAGAAGAAGGTTATCCAAGGCTGAAAAGAACTATTCCAGCACCGAGTGCGAAGGGTTAGCCATGGTATACGCGCTCCAGAAGTTTAGACACTATTTGCTGGGTGGACATTTTAAGATGTATACGGATCATTCCGCGTTGAAATACCTGGTCAATAAACCTGTGTTGGGTGGGAGAATCTGTAGGTGCTTGTTATTTTTCCAGGAGTATGATTTTGAGGTTGTTGTGAAGCCTGGACGACTAAACGCGGGACCATACCATATGTCATGCGTCGAAACAGGGGAAGAGCCCACTAATTTAGAGGAGGGATTGCCTAACGCACAACTCTTTGTAGTGCGTGTCACGGATGGTCATTTTGAAGATATCATACACTTCCTAACGATAGGAACTACCCCAGAAGGTTACATTATCTAGCAAAAGAAAGAGTTAATGGTGCATGCGACAGATTTTTTTGTCATTGTCGGGCATCTGTACAAAATGGGGTCCGATGAGATATTGTGATGATATGTACCAAAGTTTGAAAGGAGCAGTACCCTCTCAGACACTAATGGGGGAATCGCAGGAGGACATTATGCAGGGAGAGCGACCGTGCAGAATATCCTACACGTAGGGTTGTGGTAGCCAACCCTCCTTCAGGATTCAAAAGCTTACTACAAAGCGTGTGATGTGTGTCAAAGGACTAGGAGGCCATCCCGGAGGGATGAGCTGTCTCTGAATCCACAGATGATGTTACAACCCTTTGAGAAATGGGCAATAGATTTTGTGGGACCCATTCAACCCCAAGGGAAGAAGACGGGAGCGAGGTACATTATCACCGTGACAAAGTATTTGACTCGATGGGTGGAGGCATAGATTGTGAAAGATTGCATAGGCACAATTGTTACGAAATTCCTCTTTGAGTATGTACTGATGCGATTTGGGTGTCCAAATATTTTGATGAGCGATCGTGGTACGCACTTTCTAAATGAGATGATTAGCGCGCTAACGAAGGAATTTTAGGTATATCACCAGAAGAGCATGCCTTATCACCCATAGGCTAACAAGATGGTGGAAGCATTCAAGAAATTGCTGGAGAATGTGCTGACCAAGGTTTACAATGTTCAGCGAAGTGATTGGGACCTACACATACCTACAGTACTATGGGCCTATTGGACAACATGCAAGAAGTTGACTGGACAAACACCCTTTAGGCTTGTATATGGCATTGAAGCCATGATGACCATGGAATACATTATGCCTAGCCTATGCATAGGGACACTCATGGGCCTCGAAGAGAGGCTTGCACAACTGGCTGAGCTTGGGGAAGAGAGATTTCTAGCTGGATTTCACCAACAGTTCCAAAAGCAGTGCGAAAAATCATGGCATGATCGGCACATTAAGTTGCACACCTTTAAGGTAAATGACCTAGTTTTGTTATATGACAGTAAGTTTTATAAATTTCTAGGGAAATTTAGAATGCACTAGTTAGGGCCCTATGTCATTAGGGAAATTACCGACGGTGGAGCAGTTCAATTGGTCAAATTGAATGGAGATCCCTTCCCAGGAAAGGTGAATGGTAGTCGATTAAATCCATACACCAATGGTCCGACCATGTGACTATATGAGGGTAGCACAGTCTTAGCGCTCCATGTAGCTTAAAAGAGGTGTGGGACTATAAACTACATTGTTCAGGTTGGGGAGTTGCGCAATTGGAGGGTTGTGCGAATCAAGGAAGTGTCACAGGGTTTGAAACATCACAAAGGGAGTTGTGCTACCCGGGGAAAAATCACGCAGGTCGGCCAGAAAGTGACCGTTAAAGTCACTGTTCATGATTTGATGGTAGAAATGCGAAAAAATGGAGCGGGTGACTGGAATACAAGACGAAATTTATGGGTCAGATCCTTGAAAATCTTTCGTTAATCCATCATTAATGAACCGAATGTGGAGGGAATGGTTGGATTTGAATTCAAAATTCCCTATAAATTACAGGTGGCTACCTAACGAAAAACCCCTAGCATTTTGAGAATTAAGTTGTTAATCTCTTAGGTGCACATGAATCAAGATTTCTTCAAGGCTCTGATAGCAAGTTTGGTGTTTGAGTAGTTACCAGAGACACCACGATCATTGTTGAATGGCATCATGTCATCACTCGCAAAAGCTATAGATACCGAAGCAGTGATAGTAGAGAAGTCGGTGTTGGAAATTGTTATGGAGGTAGAAGAGGCTACGCCAGAGGTTGCCAAAGTAATAGTGGAAGTCCCAAAATCACCAAGGAGACCGAGACCAAAGCCGACCCCAACCAAGGAGAGCGAGAAGGATAAGAAGGGAAAGTAACCTGCAATACCGGTGTGCGCATCACCGAGAAGAAACCTACCGAAGGACAAGCGCACCACACAGGAAAAGGGCAAAGCCATCAATCTGGAGTCGGAAGAGGAAGAAATCGAAGACATCCTGATGGATGATGAGGATGTAGGGATAGACGTGGAGGAATTTGACGCCCAGGGTTCTGACCCTATCACTCGGTTTCCTAAGTACGTCCCTCCGTGCAAGGGCAAGACCAAGGTACCAAAATAAATCGACGAGAGAAATGTCCCCTTGCAAACCCCTCTACTGCTGGATGAGATTGGTTTTGAAGGATCGCGCTTGGGGTGGGTTCCTTTGTTAAAAATAAAAGACTGGGACTTGGCTAACCATGAGAAGTTCCCACACTTGGCGACTGAGTAGTTGATGCACTGCATTATTGACACAACCACTAGGATGACCGCATTAGAGCTACGAAGGTGGTTCAGAGGAGAAAACAAGGTAGGTATTCTCAACATGCTATGGGTGCCGCACTACAACCGCACCCCAATTACACTCTTGGTCATCAAGCAACTGCTATGCTTGGTGCATGATGGGTGTCTGTGGCTAGAGGAGCCAATAGCCATCACTGACAGATTGATCCACAGGATCACGTGGTTTCCCTACACAGGAGAAAATCCAGCCATGATGTTTGGCGAAAAAGGTGGTGAGCAGGCCCTCGTGGTGGCCATGAAAGAGTTATTTAAGCTTGTGAAGAAGTTGCGTGGATATGCCATATCAAGCATTAGTGACCCTATTGTAAAGGTGGCTACACAGATTTTAGCAAGGAAGGTGATGAGGAATTGTTGTGCCAATGAGGTGTCACCGCCTGTTGTCATGCTAGCAGCCCAACGTGCCAAACTGATACGAATTGGATCCTCAAACAATTCCATGGTTGTTAAGAATGAATAACAGACTTCAAGAAATCTTATAGCTATCAGAAATAACCTCTGAATAATGGTAATTTGCAGCCAGCACAGAGTAATGAGGACCTTTGGTCAAAGCGCGCTGACTGTTGGCCCATGGAGACTATGCATGGCACAAAAATAGCAGTTGGGAAGCTCAAACCTAGAAGCGAAGGCTATTTCTGATACGAAATTAGCGTTAATTGCATATTGCTGGGAAAAACCCCTCGAGAAGGAAAAGCCCCGAGTGCTCGGTCACAAGGGAAACCAAAAAACCCTGGGAAAGCGCTAAAACTAACAGGCGGCTCCCGCGCTCAAAACCGGTAGAATATCAAAGGAATTTCAAGCTGTAAGTGGGTTTGGCCAAAGACCCATCAATTCCATACACTGAATGACGTGTGTCCGGTGGGGAGAAAGAAAAACTGCTTACATCGTGGACTAACGGTCAGGTAATTCAACTGTGCGATATAAGCGAAGGCTGTAGGATTTGGGGGCTCCAGATCAAACGACGGAGGTTCAACCCGATGGATGACTGGACCCAAGGGAGAAATAAGCTACGGCGCATAAAGATTTGAAGTTTGATTTGACCGATGAGTCGACAGAAGGATCCGTTTCACAGGCATCTGGGAAATAACAGAAAAAACGACCGTTTAGGAAGAACTGACACTTATCGCATGAAGACAGGTGGCCACCTCTCTGCGAAGCGTTACGTAGCAACGATGATGCAGGGCAGAGGAGTCTCAACAAAAAGAGGCAGGCGATTCAGAGAGTTGGGAAGACGAAGCAAACAGTTGAAGAAATGAACTGGATTTAAGGCCACGAGCTGACAGAGACAAGAAAGAGAGATAGTGAGGCAAAGAAGCAGTGAAGAAGCCGAAGGCCGAGAGACATAAAAAGAAAGGCAAAATTCAGAGAACAAATAAGCTGAGTTGACCATCAGACTAAGGGCAACATTGAGCAGACAGAGACCAATTGAGGTCGAAATTCAGTAAGGGGAGTCTGTGAACTCTAAGGAATTGGGAATTCCAAGTGCCATCCTACTGATCATCCTCTGTCAAGTGAGACTCAAATTGAGCTCCTTATTGTAATACTATGCTTTAAAAACATAATAAAAAGGCCACCACTGAAAGCTGGACAAGGAGACGTAGCCCAGGAGGATTGGGTGAGCTCCTTATTAAATTTTGTTGTGTTTCTATTTTGATTACTGTGATCTCTTACTGTTTCAAGTGTCTGTTTATTTTTCAATCTTATCGATTCGTTGCCTAAAATAAAATAGACACACACACCAGCGCGAGTCTGTAATACCTTCATTAATTTCCTGAGGTCACCTAGGGGTGATTTCAGATCAAGTGGTATCAGAACTATAGGTTGTTAAGGTTAGACAAGCTTGTGCTGGATTTAGCTGTTGAATGCTAACTAGATCAAAGCTCAAATTAGGAGAAGGAGAGTTGGTCGAAACTAATCCTGAAATTGGAAGAGTCTATCCTTAGAAGACAATGTCAGAGGAAGGTTCCTTGGGCCCAGACCCTCAATTTATATATAGTTTCCTGGCCATAAGGTCCATGGTAGAGGAAATGCATAAGGACTTTAGAAAACATAAAGATGAAGATTCATCAGGCTCCAAACAAGATAAAGGAGAAGAAGAGTCTCTCCTCCATGACCACTCAAAAGGCAAAGGGAAAGAAGAAAACTTTC
>APFE031624377.1:0-12157 GCA_000404065.3 Pinus taeda | reverse complement strand
GGTGAATGATTGGCTAAAAATAGAGTGGAGGTGATGGCGAGAACACGACCAAGGCTCAAAAGCTGGCAATAAGGCATTCACAATGGTTATTTACCGGTTCATTTTTTAATGAGCTTAAACGCTGGGGGAAACATTTGCTCATGACTTATGTTTATTTATTAACGAGCTTGAACTATGCGCTAAAACTGCTCGTGGAGGGTTTATTTTTTAACGAGCTTGAACTCTGCGACAACATTGCTCGCCAGTCGTATGATAAGAATGTCTCATTTGAGATGCTATTTAAAGTGGCTTACATCTCAAGCTTTGCCACGGATCCTTTCTTTATGCAAGTTAGGAAACGACTAGCCTTACGGGTTTAAAGGGTTAGAGGTCCTAAATATTTAAAAAATAAATAGCTGCTCTTCACTTGCATGCGGAAAGGTTTGCATGCCCCCAGGTAGAGTGAAACATTTCCAAGTTACCAAGAAACTTCTATTCGTGTAGCAGATAAAATGCTTCCTCAGCGATGTCTATCGAAACAGACAAAGGTGAGTGGCGCAGACGCATTCCACTCACATAACTTTAATGAAGGTATCTTATTCTAGCCTGATCCCATTTTCCTGTAAGGGCGGGTTCGTCAAACTAGTCATATATCCTCCGTGGAAACCTACTCTATACCCAAGGTTTTCCTGCCGAAACAGGCCAGGCTGCATGCCCCCCTGGGTTTCAGTCACATCCTCCTGAATCACTCGCGCTCATCAGGTGGACGGACTAGAGACTGATGAGACATTTCTTGTGTGAAAAGACCATTTAGGGATGGCATTTGACTATTTGCGAGGTGTGAACCGGGGAATGACATTTGGTCTACGAGCTTGACCATTCTACCTTCGTGCGGAAAACAAATTACTCTAAAGAGTGAGGAGACAATGGCTCCCATGCAATAAATATAGCCACGTCCATGGAGTAGATTATAATCCAAGGGTCCTTGAACTACCATCACGTTCATGTGAATGGTTTTCCTTCTCAAAGTAATGGGCACATTTGGAAGGATCCCTAAAGGTCGACTGGTTCCCTTGTCGAAGCCTGTCAGATTTCTCATTTCAGGAAAAAGTGATGGCGAACCAAGTGCTTTCCAAGCAGTTGAGGAAAGGATACTCACAGAAGCCCCTTCATCAATGATGGTACCAACCATGGCCATTCTGTAAGCTTGTACAATGATTCTGAATGGTACACTAGCTGGTAAACGGGGCCTGCCTAGTAGATTCCAGTCAAAGGAAACAAATAGGTTGCATGGTGGTGGGACCGAATAGACGGCCGAATATGACTCTGATGAACTTCCTTCCTGTGATAAAGGAACGCGAGGACTGCCCCCAAGTTCATCAGAGTCTGTGTTGACGAAAAGAATTTGAACGGAATCGTTCTCTTTATCTTCAGTGACGGTATCATTTGAAGATGAACACTCAGAAGGCAAGACCGGGTCAACTGCCGTATCAACCCTTTGACTTTCGTCTGGTATGGATTCATAGGGTTCATTTTCAATGATAGACGCTTCGGCCGACCACAATGATGGGCCAGTCAGATTTTCAACCGGTGCAGGACTTGGCAAGAGTTTTTTATATCCAGGAGGAAGTCGTAGCGGTGATACCGGACGATCATCCAAAACTCTTTTAGCCTCGTCAAGGAAGGGACAATGGTGGACGGTGTGGTTGCCTTCACACAACTTACAAGGAAATTTGGGATTCCTTTTCTATCCATGTGCTTCACTTTTACTGGTTGATGCTGAGCATTCAACATGATCGCCGAGGTTGACGCCACCGGATTGTGCAAACGAGGAGATCAATCCCTTAAGATCCGAGGGATGTAGGGACAATCTCGGTGATAGTGGTCTCCATTTCAAATGACACAAGGAGATTTAGGTTTCAACTGTGCGGTGTGAGGATTTTCGCTAGATGACACTTGGTTGCTCCCTTTCGATTTTGGTTCCTTTTTCTTCTTTTCCTTTTTCTCTTTCTGCTTCTTCTTCTTCTCAGTTACTTGATTTTTAGCTTTATTGGCTTTATCAAGCAAAGAGGAAGGAGGAGAGGGAGAATCAGACAAAGTAGAAGGTCGGGAGGCAACTCTAGTGTTGTCTAGTTGCTGATTTGACTGTTCAGGAATTACGGGATTCTGAATGACAGAGGTAGAGAAGAGCGAGACAGGCAAACCAATTGTCAATCTTGGAAGTGACAAAGTGTCCATATGGGGTGCACCAACATCTCCCCAAGAGGAGAAGGGACTAGGATTTCATCCAAGGGGAAATCCTTGGTTGGTAGACTCCATTTTCTCAACCTGAAGACCAATGGGGGAATTTGATGTTATTGCGATTTAAAATAAATTTTAGACGCTTGGACACAATTTTTTTTTTCAATTTTAAAGAGTCGAGAAAAAACAAAAGATGACTCTAGTTGCCTTTGATTTTTATTGAGCCTGAAGTGACAAGTGCTCAGAGGACCTTTTCCTTTAAGGAGTCTGAAAAGGAGAAAAATGGAATTCTCTAGAGATCTAGGCAGAGAGGATTACTGAACCAATTGCAAAATTGTAGAATACTTTTTACGGTACGGTATTCAATCTTCCCGAATGCTGTGCTCAGTGCATTGCGATCGGGATGGCGGCAGACACGGCTTCCTAAGGATAAAGGATGCAGCCTATTGTGGTCTCCCAATATATACTTAACGGTACATGGGAGCACAAGTCCATACTGGCACTTGCCGTCTCAGAGTGGAGGAATCACCCAAACAACACTGAAAACAACAGTTACCAGGTTTTACGACGCCGGAATACGTCTCTAGCCTAGACCTCTAGATGTTTGTGCAATTAAGTTCCAAAGAATTGGTTAGATTCAATTGAATTTACTTTTTAGTTGATCTTGCTTGAACAATTTTCCTTTTCAGTTTCATCGCGTGATGGTAAATAATTCCTGAAAATGCAGTCTTAAATGAATAAACAAAGACGTTAATCTTCTTTCAGCAATGAACATCCAGCTTTACTAAGGGAAGAAAGTCAAGAATCCTTTCTTCCAGAGCACAGGCACACGCTATGCACAGGTCCTAAATCAAAAATCAAGTTTGTCGAAATCAATGTACAAGCAGTATTGTTTCAACCTTCTTATGTGAATGATGTTAAAGAAAGCTATGTGCAAATATGAATTACTTTTAAAGCGACAGTACTCAACAAAATTCTTTTTCAAAATGAAGTGAAATCAAGAGAGACACTTTGCGATTTTGAAATGAAAATTGCTTTTCGACACTTTAAAACAACTAATTCAAATCCTATGCAATAGTAATTGTATAATTGACTATCAAGAACAATGGAATTGTTTCCTAAAACTGAAAACGACAGCTACAACACTTTCAAATCTAGAGACGACAGTTCGACTATGCTACTTTTTTGCAAAAGAGAACTGAAAATGACGCACAATACATAAAAACATTTACAGTTCTTTGCACTAAGCAGGTGAAAAATGCACGAGAAGGGGGTTTTCACAGAAGTACATTGACTACATACAACAAAACTCCTGAATAGGACTGAAAAAAGTGAGAAAAAACCACAGTCTGAGGGTAAAGTTAACCCTCCCTGACCATCGCACCTGTTACACAGTGAAACCAGTATGCAGTGCACCTATTGCACTCGGGAAGTGCGATGCATACAGACTGCCTTGAAGGCAGGGTGCGATGGTACCAGTGCGAGACTTTAAATAGGTTTTTACTCACAGTTTTCAATTTAGTTCAGGTGTTTAGGCCAAGTAAGTAATGCTCAGTGTATGTAAAACACAAGGGTGATATAAGAGGTTACTAGAGCCACCACTTAGGGCAATTAGATTGCTTGCAGATCTATTGTTTAATTCATAAACAAAACCCGGAGATAGACTGAAGTAGCATTGATCTACTTTGCATTTGTATAACAAATGCAATTCGAAGGCTAGCTGGCTTGACTTCAGGCTCCGTTTGTAAGTTTATAAAAGAAACAAGGATAGATAAGCTAACAAGTAATCTAGTCACTCCCGAGTGGAGTCGCCATTTTGTTACTGGGAATAGTGTCCACTCGGATGCTGCTATTCCCACTAAGATGGGTGGCTATCTTAGAAACAAACAAGTAAAGTCTACTATTGTTTCCTTTTATGAAAATAGACAAGAGGAGAACCAAGGAGACTAACCTGAGTCTTGCGCTTGATTTCCTCTCCTTCTTGATAGAGCTTTGCCGCTTCTTCTTTGTCTACCCAACTTAAAAAAGAACATGTGGAATCACAACAACATACTACTATCGAAGAAACAAATATATATATTCATAAATAACACAGGATCAGATGTGTGTTAACCATATAAATGCATATATAAACAAGTAAACAAGAATATGGAAGAAAACAAGAATAGCTGTATTAAGATGAAAAGTAGCAAGAGGATTACAACCATATGTTCTGACCCAGCATCATCCTCCAGCTAGGAAGCCATTCTTCACCTCAAGCAAAGCTTAGATCACCCAACACTATGAATGTACACTAGAAAACCAACATCACTTCTCTATAGGATACAAAATTCCAGCCTTCGGATCTCTGTGAAGAGGGATCCATATATAGATGATTATAGAGAGGTGAGTCATCTTCTGGGATCTTTATTAGTGTCCTCTCTCATCCTTGATTAGTTCTCTGCTCATCTCTTTGAGATTTTCCTCCATGTGACCTATGTCCTCCACTCCCTTGGACTTGGAAATCTACATCCACCTATTTTTTCTTGCCCTTTCTTTCTCAAGCCCAAAGAATAATGGGATGGAATTTTTTTGTGGAATGACCCTACCCCCTTCAATAAATCTATAGTAGGAGTCAAGGTTATGTTGAGGACTAGGTTCCCTTAACTTTGGATCCTCCTCCTTTGTTTCTTGCTGCATACTGCCTTCCTTTTCTAATTTTTAAGTTTTCTGTAGGTTTAGTAGAGTTTCCTATACGATTGCCTCTGATTCATATAGGTCCTGTTGTGTATCCTATAGTATGCCTTTTCCCTTGGAGAGGCATATCTAGTCATAGGCCTTCTCACATAAGTGATAGGAGACTTAGGGGAGGCCTCTCCTGAGGATCCTTCTCCTTGAGTTTTCATAAGAGGGTCCATCTTCTCTTGCTGTTTAGGTGAGTCTTCAATAACAATGGGACCTTAGTGGGAGTTTGAGGTTTTCCCTGCCTTATCTTTGTACTTTTTCTTGTTCGAAAGTATAATGGAGTTTGTCTCTGTCTTTTTCCTTTTTGTTTGATAGGGGTGAGAAGGGTAGTGAGGGAAGTTGCTACCTATTTCTTAGTGGGTTTTGGAGACACCCTGGGTGACTCCTCCTTATCTTCTACCTCCTCTTTTCCATTACCCTTTTTATAATTGTCTTTCTCCTCTTCTTCTCCCTCTAGATTCTCACCTTGTTCATCAGTTTCCTCCTTGGCATATTCTTCTATTTCTTCACCACTTTCCTACTCTTTCTCTTCTTCCTCATATATTTCCTCATCATCCCTCTTTTCTTCTTCTTCATATGTTTTAGTCTCTTCTTCATCCCTTTCACTCACAGTGGGGCTCTTTTCATATTCGAGGGCTTTTATATCCTCCTCTATTAGCATGTCTCTGAAAATTTCCCATGTGATAGGAATTCTCAAGTTTTGGAGGGAATCTTCTATGATGTCTAATTAACCCGTGATGGGCTAGTTATTGGTAGTTTCCTTCCTGCACCTTCATGCTCACATATCTCAGTGATTGAAGAAGGAAGTAGAGTATGTTGAGTCTGTGGTGAAGAGGTGTATCTGCTCCAAACCTCAATTCTTCAAGAAGCCTAAAGTGGTATAAATATACCGCACTATACCTACCTTCACATGATATATAGTTTATAAGGTTGCAGCTTATTTCATTCTAGGGGTATGGTAGGCTTGCTCTTCTCACTCCATTTTTGTCTTCCATGGCCTCCTCTCCCTCTAAAAAGAATTTCTTCTTTGCAGTTTATCTATTTCCCTTGTCTTCCTTTCTCTAAGGCACTCCTAAGGGAAGTGTGTTAATTCTGCATATGTGTTTAGGGGTGAGCTCTATGGTGAGGCCTCTCACCATGACAGTGGCATGGGTCCTAATCAATGGAATGAGGGAGAGATCAAAACCTCTAGCTACTTCATCATCATACCCCCTCAATTTCTCAAAGAAACCCATCCAATTATTCCTTGTGAATATTTATAGCACAGGAGGGTGTTTATGAATCATCACAATGTTGATGGGATCCCTTCTATTAAACCCCCCTATCATTTTTTCTGATGGATGGAGGAGTAGATATGTCTAATACAAAATTTTAATGGATGAAATTGAACTGAAATTTATGTGGATACAATTCCCTTATACTGCAATCAATTTCAACAAACTAGAATATTTTTTTATTCCCTTCACTTGGAAAAAAGGGAGGAAATGTAGATCCTACCTCCTTACAATACTTGATGTAGCCAACCCCTATTTTTCTCCCTCTGAAATTGCTCATTGCCAATCCTGTAGACTGCCTGACTGTATCCTGTAGGATTCCTATGAGATCCTGTAGGATCCTATAGGTGGTCCTGTGCAGGAAAAAAAAATGAAATTTTCCTCTCCTGTAGACTACTTTGAGGGTTGAGAGTGACTTTTCTAGTGTAAGCCTCGAGAATGTGAATGCATCTATGCATGGGGATCAACGTTTATTCCCTCTTATGGTCAATTTGAGTGAGGTAGTGTGTTGGCAGCCGAGGTATGAATATCTATTTTTTTGTACCATTGGTCACACTACCACATCATCATTCTGCTCACCTCATAATCAACTTCCACTTTAGGCATCCGTAGTATGAACTGCTTTTGACCTCATCGTCCTTTTCTTTGACTTCACTGCTACCACATGTGTGAGGACTAAATTTTTTGTCCGCGTTGACTAAATGAAGGTGGCCAAGTTAAATGGCCACCTTTTGCTTATAAACCAACTCATTCACAATTTTTACATCTTTTGATCACATTATTCTAATGAGAGAGTGGAAGTGAGATACTTTCTTTTGGTAATGATGCCTTGATGCAGTTTGTTTGAAGAAATGAAGTCTTTGCTATGTGTTGGTTGCATGTTCTTTTCCATTTTTTTCATTGTCATGATTTTTTTTGATGTGCAGGTACCTAGTATTGATGATGATGATGATGCTACTATTGCTAGGCTCTGGAGGAGCTTCTTCTACATTTGGATATCCATGCTTGAAACTTGCTGCAACCTATGATTTCTATTTTGTGGGACAAGCTACTACATGATTTCCTGTAGCTGCTTCTCCCTCAAAATTTTAGTCATCTTCTACTACTGGAACCTAAGGATGATTAGCATGGGTAGAGAGGAGGTATAGGGGTTTTTGAATGATGAAAAATAACCTTAAGGTATTGTCCCCTTGCTCTCTATCTTCATCTTTTTCTCTGTGTTTTTTCTTGGAAAACTGTAATTTTTTTTGGAAACTAATATTCTATTTTTTGATGAATGCAGGGGTGATAAAGGTGGAGAGAGGTATGGTAATGAGATGGTGATGTAGGAATTTATTTCTTTGAAATGGGAAAGTCATTTCCTTTCGATAGGGTTACTTTCTTTAGGATTCCCAAGCCACTGTAATTTTTCAGGGGATCCTGTAGGTTTACAGGGAATCCTATAGAAAACACAAAATCCTTGCAAACTGAGGCAAATGAGTGAAAAAATGAAAGGAATGATGGAATGATGAAGGCTAATGAATGGATAAATAAAAATATGATATGAATAGGTCCCTTTTTATTCTCCATTATTGCTCTGATTGTCCCCCTACTGTCCTGCAAACAATATTTTCATAAATTTTCTTTTCTCTCTCTCTCTCTCTCTTTTTTTTATTTAAAACAACTAGTTTTCCTCCAAGAGGTTTTCATCCTAGATGCTTGCCCTAGGTGCCTCAAGAGATATTTTCACCCATAGATATTTTTATTTTTTTATTTATTTTTTTGACACCATTGGGCTGCCTCAAGAGGTTTTCAGCCCAACAGTGGGGCTCAAGCGCCTCATGGAAGTTTTCACCTGAGTCTCCTTATTTTTTTTTCTTTTTCTCAGTTACTTAATGAGGTAGGAGCTGAGACTTGCTCCACCACCATCACTATTTTGTTGATACCATTAATTAATTCTTGCTTTGACAATGACCTTTTGTAAACATTCAATCTATGCCCATTAACAAGTAAAGGAATGTCCTCTTCATCTATGCTTCTGATCTAGACTGAACCATTATCATGACGTTTCTCTATGACATAAGGCCCTAGCCATATAGTCCTTAACTTTCCCTTAATGTCTTTATATCTGGCATCATATAACAAATCCCAATCACCTTCTTAAAATTGCTTGTCCTTGATGTTCTTTTCATGCCATATATTCCTCTGAATTTGAGTTACCTTTGTGTGTAGGAGGGCCTATATTCTGAACTCATCTAACTTATTCAAATGGAGTGATCTCTCGTTTTGTGCACTATTGAGATCTAGATCTAGTTGGGCTGCCATCCTCAATGTATTGTACTCAAATTTAATGGACATCATGGCATTTTTCCCATAGACCAATTCATAGGGTGTGAATCTAGTGGTGGTCTTCCAAATGGTATTGTAGGCTGAGGTGGCCTCAACTAGTCTATTTTCCCAATATTTTCTATTGTTGCTAACTACTTTGGTTAGGATGCCCTCCAATGCTTTGTTGGTCACTTCCACTTGCCCATTAGCTTGTGGGTGATAGGGAGTGGAGGTTTTATGCTTGATCTTGTGATGGCTTAACAAGTATTCAGTCATGTTGGATGTAAACTGGTTGCCTTGATCAATGACTAGTTCTCTAGGGTACCGAAACTGGTAAAAGACAATTTCCCTTAAGAACTCAGCCACCTTCTCCTCTGTTGCTGCCTTGATTTCCTTGGTTCCAGCCCACTTAGTTAGATAGTCAATGCACTTCTTTTTCTTGGAAGGAGTGTCAATAGGTACAATGAAATCCATGGCCCACTTGTCAAATGGCTCGAAAGTCACTTGAGGTTGTAGAGGAATTTCATCCCTTGGAGTAGGCTTTCCCATCCTTTGGCCCCGATCACACTGACTAGTATATCTTTTCACATCCTCATGAAGCATGGGCCAATAATAACCAGCTTGTAACACCTTGAATGTGTTCCTCTTTGCTGCAAAGTGACCTCCACAAGGCCCATCATGACAGGTTAGAAGGATGTCAAAGACTTCCTCCTCCCTGACACATCTTCTCAGAATTTGATATGGGCCTAGTTTGAAGAGGTTTCCCCCAATCCAAGGGAATGGGGTGCTCTTCCTCTCAATCTTGCTTTTCTCTTTGGAGGACAAATTTGATGGGAACTGTGTAGATACCAAATAATTTGCTATGTCAACAAACCATGGAGAGAGAACTGAAATGGAGAATAAGTGTTCATCCAGTAACTGATCATCAACCATCCCTTCCTCACCTGTAGGAAAAGTTAATATGGACAAAAAACTGCAACAACATTGTCCTTGCCAGGCTTACCAACAATAGTTAGACCAAACTGTTGTAATAAAGTAACCATCTAATAATCCAGGCATTCACATAAGCTTTATTCATTAAATATTTGATTACAACATGGTCAATATGTAAACATTTTTGATAACCTATAATGTAATGCCTAAATTTGTTCAATGAATGCACAATAGCCAAGAGATCCTTTTTGGTCAGTATGTAGTTCACTTCGGCCTTTGACACATTCTTACTGATAAAGTAAATGACATCAGGAAATTTTTCATCTATCTGGTCTAGAGCTACTCCTATGGCTTTGTGTGATGCATAAACATGTATATGAAAAGGAGGGGCCCAATTTGGGCCTCAGAGAATCAATGTAGTGGTCAAATTGTCCTTTAGGGTGTCCAGGGCCTCTTGACAACTTTTTGACCATACAAACTAAGAGTCTTTTCCCAACAACCAAAATAAAGGAGAAGCTAACTTGTTGAAGTCTTTTATAAACCTCTAATAGTATCCAGCTAAACCTTGGAAACTTCTAACACTTCTCTTATTTTGTGGAGCTGGGACCCTTTGGATGATAACTATTGTTTTTGGGTCCATCTACAGTCCTTGCTAGGATATTGAATGACCTAGCATAGTCCCTGCAGTCATCAAGAACTTACATTTTTCAGGACTAAGAGAGGTTCATTTCAATGCATTTGTTTAGCACTTTACCTAAGTTGGATAGAGCCTCCTGGAAATCACATCCATAAGGTGTAAAATCATCCATATAAATCTGTACTGCATCATGGACTAACTTGGCTAAGATACTTAGGACTGCTCTTTGGAAAGTGGCACGGGCATTGCATAGGCCAAAAGGAAGGACCCTATAGATGAAAGTACCCCAAGGACAAGTGAAGGTGGTTTTATCATGGTCTTCTAAGCTAATCTCGATTTGATTGTACCCACTAAATCCATCTAGGAAAGAGAATTTTTTTTTCCTTGCCAGGCCATCTAGCACTTGGTTGATGAAAGGTAGAGGGAAATGGTCCTTCTTTGTGGCTTTGTTTAACTCTCTGTAATTGACACAAATCCTCCACTTACCATTTTTATTTGGAACCAACACCAAAGGAGAGACCCACTCACTATCTGAGATAGGGTAGATGAATCCTGCATCTAGCAGCTTTTGAAGTTCTTCTTTGACTATATCTTTGAGAGTTGGATTCATCCTCCTTTGGGGTTGTTGGACTAGTTTGCACCCTTCTTTGATATAAATGTGGTGAGTACACACCGAGGGGTGCACTCCATTCATTCCTTTGTAACTCCAAGCAAAGGCATCTAGATGTTCCTTTAACATGTTGCACAAATTTTCTTCTTGGTGAACAGAAAGAGATGGGTTGATTTTCAAAGTTCTCTCAGGGCTGAATTCTATGGTTTTGACACAGATAGGGTTGGAATCGGTTAAGGATAGATCAATATGATGGTTGTTATGGGTTTCCTTTACTACTTCTTCTAAGGACAATGTACTGGGAGTTGGACTTTGGAGTATGTGTTCAATCAAATCATATTCATACAGTTGTTCCCCTCCCATGGTTGTTTCTAAGGTATAGAGTTGGGGGGAAATAAACTTCATATTCTTCCTCTCTTCTAGCCATAAAGTTAAGTCATGTTCTAGAGATGGCTAAGTAGGAGGGCATAGGACTAAATTCTTGGAGATATGCCCATTTTTTATAGTCATATTTCTAGCCTTGCAGCTAATGTAGGCATCGACAGTGGCTAACCAGGGCCTCCCCAGGATGAGAGGGAAACTAGTAATCTTGGCTTGAGGCTGGAGAACTAGGAAATTTGCAGGGTATTTCCAAGAGTCAATGGAGACCATCACATCCTCCACAATCCCCTCGGGGGTCACTGTGGAGTGGTTTACAAGTTGCAAGACTATCGTGGTCTTTCTCAATGAACCCTAGAGGTTGAGATTGACCATGGTATCCTTCGTCATCACATTAATGGTAGACCAAAGATCAACCAAAGTGTGTGGGACAATGGTGCCATTGATGTGCACATCTACTACAGGGCTTCCAAGGTCCAAATACTTTTGACAAATTACCTGCCCCAACATTAAGTCAGACAATTGTCCAATGACATTAATGATAGGGGAATCTCTTCTTCGACTCCCTGGATGCTTGAAGCACTTCTCCTTAATCAACTTCTTATAAATAGGCACATCTTTTATAACTTGGAGAAGTGGAATTTTAATTTTTGACACATAGATTTTTCAATTCTCCTAGAAGTTCAGTCTCTTCTGGGGTAGGCTGGAGTGGTTGGATTAATCTCTTAGGAAAGGGTGGTGGATTTACTTTAGGCATGCTTTCCTCCTTTTATTCCTTAGCCTCCCTAGGTGGAGGTAGAGGTTGGTTTTCTGGGAGTACTCTCCCATATCTTAAGTTGATTTCCTGAATTTCCACATCATAAGCTAGATAGGATGTCTCTCGACTGTATACTGGTTATGCTTATTTGTTTTTCGGGTTTGAATTTGTCTGGGCAGGCATCTGGGGTTGTTTAGGTGGAGCAGAGTGTAAAAGTTGTGGTTGAGAATGTGGTGAAGGCAATAAAGCTAGATCATTGTTGTATGGGGGCCTCCACCCCTAGGGCGGTGCATTCCACTGAGGTTGTGGCAGAGCGT
>APFE031624373.1:0-23438 GCA_000404065.3 Pinus taeda | reverse complement strand
ATGTATACTCCAATGTTACTTATTCTTTCGATATCCTTCAAATGATACTCAAGGTTCTTCATTTAAGGAATTCAACCAATGCCCGATATACTAAGATATTTACAAGAACTTGTCACAGAGATATTTACAAGTATGCCCACAAAATCAAGGTGCTGGTCAATACACAGGTCACAAGTTATGGTTCATCATGCTTCTCAAATCTGAGACTCCATAGTCAACAAGCTTCATATCCTCCATATTTTTGAGCCTCCATAATTTAGGTTTGAAATTTTCAAGCCAATATCCATAGGTCTAAGCTCCTTTTATCACAGGTTTTTCACCTTCAAATTGAATATTCCAACACAGGGCTGAGACTTTCTTCTTTCCACAGGGCTAAGAACATGTCTTCAATTGGTTGCACAAGTCTAAAAGTACTGCCACAGGTCTTAAGTATTGTAGGTCTAGAATGAAGGATGAGTTTTGTCTCGGGTATTGAGAAAGAGAGTCTAGTCTGTGCTTGAAAAAAACAAGGTTTTGTTCACAAATTAAACCAAATTTGGCTGCAACAAAAGAAGAATTTTTAATCCACAAGTACTCCATGAGTAGAGAGAGATATAGCCCAAATACTAATCACATAATACTCAACAAGACTTTCCCAAACAATAATCTACAACTTTCATCCTCCTTTAGTCTCCTTTTCTGTTGTGTATATTATACCTGCACTGAGTTGAATGAAGGAAATGGAGGAGTATAAGCTACTATTTATACTAGCTCAACCATAGTTTGAAGGGACACATCTATTAGAGGAGCCGACCTATAACTGAAATAATTACTAATTTTCCAATGAATTTTGTTAGTTAATTTATTGATACCATGGTGATGTCATATCAAAGGCCTTTCTCCCAAGCCCTACTCTTTCCAGATTAATAATCTCAATCTCACTTTAGTGATCACTAGAGATGGAGTTTCTTAAACAATTAACTGTAGGAACAATAAAAGCAGAGGATTTGTGAGGAATTCCATGGGATTCTAAATGATATACCAAATTATAATTCATTATATTTGAGATTAGGTTGCTATCATAATTATGAAACTCTCTTCAAAAATCATCTTTAACACAAGAGACATTCCAATCATCTCCAACACAAGATGATAGTAATGAGTTCTAAATCCTTCATATTTGGATGAGTGTATATTATCTTGTTATCCTATTGTGAGAACTAGTGCCAAATGTCCATTCTATTTGTGTCTTAAAAAACTGACCTGTTGCTTACTTCTAATTGTGATAACTCCACCATTTTTCTTGAAGTTCCCCCATTGACATATACTACTAGGGATTTAAAAGTGCAAAGTATTTAACAATTTTGAGGGCCCCATTGACAATGTAATCATACACAACACATATGTGAGTAAGACATGATATGCTCTACTAGTCCTTCACGATGTGTATGCGAAGTTTGTAACAATATTATCATAGACATTTATACATGAATATCAAACAACTTTTATAAGGTTTATGTCATGAATATCAAACCAATTTTTGCACGCCACAAACATATCGCACATATATAATATGCCATTATTTTGATAATTTTACGATCCATATGATGATAAATTTTATAGCTGATTAATTTATGATACCTTACAATAGTTTATTGCGTCGAAGGTCATGGAGAACATCGTGATCACAATGAAGTAAAGGTAGTTGGTGTGTTCTTTTTCTCTCTAGGAAGAATTTGAGCTTTAGAGCTCACTAGAAACTTCACTTGGCTCTCACAACTGGTAAGAGGAACCATTCGCAACCAATTCTAGGGAAGACAAAGCATATTGGTCAACAATTAATGGCCTGTCATTTTGACAAAACTTTATGAATACACAGACATAATTCGTCCCCTCCTGATTTTTTCCCTTCAACATTCTATTAAACCCTAGCCACAACAAATAAAATAGGGCATGTCAACTCCCAACCCATATTACGGTCTCACAATGATGGGTTTTCCATGCATCCAACACAAAAATGTATTAATTCCCATCAAGATATCTCAACCCACACCCATGCATTGTATACATTAGACTTAGTCAAGCTGTTACATATCTCATCATTGTTAATATGATAAACTTGGGGTTTGTCACTGTATGATTTTCTTGGCTTATATGCTAAGCTAGGCCATGTTAAAAGAAGTAGTGTGAATTACTTGTAACTCCATCCTCATCTTGAACGCATTCCAACATATGAAAGAAGACATATAATGGCTATTTTACATACAGCTCAAAAGGTATTTGGTCCTCACCTTTCAATTTTGCTTCATACATTTATCATTATGACATGCCATCTTAGAAATTTGTCAAGTAAACATAAGGTACTTTTTGGCATGTTGTGATTTTAAGTTTGATATGGCCCATGTATAATTTTTGAATCTTCTTAACTTGAAATTATTAAGTGGGTAGAAGTAAAAGAAAAGAGGGCAAGAGTACAAGCGGGTTTTAGGCCAAAGAATTCTATAGTGGATCATGGTATCACGTTGAGACACATTGTTGAAAAGCTTTGGGAGGACAAATAAGAAGTATTTTTCTGTTTTTTTGACTTCAAAAAGTCATTTGACACAGCCCCTAGAGATAAGTTGTGGCATAGAATGGAAGAACTTGAAATTCATGTACATTACATAGCCATTGTCCATAGACTTTATGAAGAGGTGAAAGTCAAAATTAGAACCTCAACAGGTATTTCAAAAATCTTTAGAAGTGGCATTAGGGTCAAGAAAGGTTTCCCTTTATCCCCTACTCTTTTTGGTTTATACATTGATAAATTGGAAAAGTGGCTAAATCTACAAGGTGGAGATGGTGTTCGGTTGGGGAGTTTGTGATAAAGCTTCTTTTATATGTCGATCATATTGTATTTATTTCTAAATCAACCCATGGATTTAAAATGCACTGATATGCCCTTGATCATTTTGTAGATCAGTGGGGATGCAAGTCAATACTAGCAAGACCAAAATAATGATTTTCTCTAATAAAAGGAAGCAGAGCCAACATACTTTCTTCTTTGATGAAAACATTCTTGAAGAAGTAAATGAGTACAAGTACCTCAGGATTGATTTCAACAAAAAAATCAATTGGGAGGACTGCATAAACAAGAGAATTTTAGGAGGGTGGAAAGAATTATATGCTCTTGAAAACATTCTTAGAGAGGCAGAGCTATGGGATTGGAAAACGATTAAAGTGATTTTTGGACTCCTAGTTTGTCCAGTGATGCTATATGGGTGTGAATTGTGAGCTAACAACACCCCCATCTCAAAACAGAAACAAATTGAGAAAATCCAAAAACATTTGAACATGAGAAAGTTAAAAATAAAAAGTTTAGTACCTTATGAGATAATGTTGAGTGAAACATGAGCAACTCCCATCGAAATAAATGTTATGGTGTGACTCATAGATATATAAAAATAATTGAGAAAATGAGAGTAGGTAGATGGTCTAATGGTATCTTCAATGAAGGCATGAGTGAAAGAAAGAAAACATGGATGAAAAAAATTATACATGGATGAAAAACTGGAATATATACCTCAATGCCTATCCCTTAAATAGCAAGGATCTAGAGAATTTTATTGTGGAGAAGTTTCGTAAAAGGGTATGTGGAAAAGAGTTGGGTAGAAAGAAGAAGTACTACATTAAGGAATTCAACCCTACACCTGATCTACAACAAAAAGAGTTCATTGGAGCTAGCATTCCGCGGAGGGAAAAGGTTCTTATTGCTCAATTAAGGACCAACTCGCATCAACTTCAATGTGAAACAGGACGGTGGAAAATTCCTAAAGAAGCTTGGGAAGAATGGGTGTGTACATTTTTCATGTCTGGTGTAGTGGAATCCAAAGAACATTTCATTTTGGATGTGATGCTTTCAAAGACATCAAAGAAAGTTATGAGCACATGTTAGCATCAGTTTCTTGGCATTTTCTTTTCAGCGAGGGGATTATTGAAAGGTTGGGCCAACTCATGATCAATTTGAGTTGGAAAAGGATTGAATTGAAAAAAGTGAAAAACATGGAACTAATGGTCTCATAGACTATTTTTAGTCTCGTGGACCTTAAAATATCATTTCATTGCCCAAAAAAGACAATAATTGACATTTTTTGCATAAGAGGCTTACTCCACACCATACTTACCATTTCACACCTCCCACACTGAGACATTGTCCCCTACCTTTTACCATTTTCATAATCACACTCAAAATGAAGTGCTAGAAATTTTATGAATTTTCTTTATAGCTTGCAAATCAGTTCAGGAAAAAAATGAAAAACTCAGCCCTCATTTCACTCACAGGTGACCAAATTGACCTCACTAAAGTGTTATTCTCAAACGTGTTGCTAATTTCGATCATATATTTGTTCATTATTCTTTCCAAATCTTCTATATAAGTACTCATCCATGCCCATATACATGGCCACCATTATGAAGCAAAAATAAAAACTTTGAATATTGTTTTTTCTTTACTCAACTACAAATATGCATGTATTTTATCTATAGTTTCTGAAATCTATCTTTTGCATGTTATGTTTTAGATAAAATACTCATGTATAAATATATCAGACAAACTAAAATACAATGTTTTACTAAGCATGATAGATGAGCACACAAATATCTCATTTTTCATGTCATCTTCATTATATCAACTTACATGTTTTTTTGTAACACTTTCTTTTGTTGGATTCATGATCAATCCCTTTCCCTGTGTTATATAATTTTCATTGTGTGTATGCAAAACACTCCAACATTTATGTGAAACATGACTTTAAACATTATGTTATTTTTACTGATTATATAGTTATGCTCAACAATTAATGGCTACATGATATATTTTTTTGATCACAATACATTATCAGTTCCTTTAACAAAGGTTCTTGAGGAAACAAAAAGGGAAAACCCAAAATAAAAGATGTATCATGGAGGGGGAATAGAAATAATAGAATTATATTCTCCATACTCTTTGACATGGGCTCTGAGGAGTTCATAGTTGACCTAGGTTATGTTTAAGAAAGTGTATATTCACTAAGATTATTTTTGTAAATTACAAGAATGAGTTTCTTTCTCAATTCATAAGTCTAGGAAAGTCAAAGAGTCAAAGTCATGTATAAGGAGATCTTCTTGAGCCTATGTGTAAATGTATACTAGTCTAAAAGGCCCTCCAAGACAAGCACAATCCTCCAAGACAAAGCACAAGAAGAATTTTGCAAACAAAACGATGGAAAATGCAGTCAAGTTGGCCAACAAAAAAAATTAAAGGATGTCATGTCGCCTTGCATTAAAGATACATCTCTTCATTGCCTCAAGTCATATTATTATGAAGTCAAAGCTACTATATATACCTTCCTATGTATCTGCACAAAACAAGGTCAGTCACAAGCATGTTTTCATTTGACATCCGCATTATAGGAGATAAGATGTCTCTACCATCTTCGGTGACAATCACAGTGGGTCATAATCTTAGATTCTTCATAGTGATTACCGTCTCAGCATAGATGCAAAGATGAAGGTCTCAGTGTAGAACACTCTGTCTCAGCAAAACATCATAATCTCGATACTTTCCCCCCTTGACCTGGTCAAGAACGTCATTAATCCATGGGATTGGATACCTATTCCTGACAGTGATTTTGTTCACTGCCTGATAGAGCCTCTAGGTCACATCCTCCTTTTGTACAAATATAATCAGGCTCCCACAAGGTGATGAACTTGGTCGGGTGTGACCTTTTTGTAGCAGCTCTTGGATCTGCCACTTGATCTCTTCATTTTTAGAATGGAGTGGCAGTATATCGATCCATTGGGTAGAGGTGATATAGGGATTAGATCAATCGAATGATTAACCTAAAAGTGTGAGCGAACCCCTATGGGTGAGGAGAAGATGTCCCTGTATTCTTCCATGACCTTATCCACCTACTTCTGCTGCATGGAGGAAACTTTCTTAGGGTCCATGGATGTGACCACGATCTTCCCCTTACTTTAAGAATGAATAAAAAAGAAATAAAAAATTCTCGGTCTGGGAGATGATTTTACTACATTTCTTAGCGGAGATCAAAGAGATGGTGGAAGGCGGGACTACCTCTGATATCTTGCATAACTTATTTCCCAAAGTAATAATATCAGTGCAAGGCCTAAACTCATACACAACATGATGCTTCCACAAGTATGGCTAACTTAATAATACATCACAAACATCAAGAGGAGCAACATCACACAATACCTCATCCGTGTAGCACTTGTTGTAGGGAATATGACACTGTTGGCTGACATGGAGATATCGTCCTTGATGAAGTCACCATGTGGTGTATGGTTGTGGGTGTGGTGTGGTTAGTAGGCCCATCTGATTCATGTCCTCTACTAAAATGAGGTTCTTTTGGCTTTCGTTGTTGAAAATGAACTACAATGACGAATTCTTCACCAACATCTGTGAGTGGAAGAGACAGTCCCCCTCGTTTGGATTTTTGGGCTCAATATTTTGGACCTTAGAGGTGGCAACAGTGGCTCTGGATTCTGTGTCAATAATCTACTTCCCCTTGTTACTCCCCATGTATGTTTTTGGATAAGAATCAAAAGACGCATTATACTTTGAAGATTCTAGCTTGACCACCAATGACTTCTTGGCACAACACTCATTTGCGTTGTGAGAGGGGCTCTTGTGGAACTCATATCACTTTTATGTTTCCTTCTTTATCCTCATGGTACCATTATTTTCTTGTGGCTTCGATGGGTTTTCCTAGGCCGCTCCATCTTTGTTTTGTCTTTTTTCCTACAGTTTGGGACTTCTCTTGCCCTAGTTTTGGTTCGTGAATCCAAAATTGTGCTTTTGTTTATTTTTTTTTTCATTCTTGGCAGCGTTGCATCAAGTAAGGAGATGTATAGGAAAACCATTTCTCCTCGAATATATTTGTGAAGAAAACCATGGTACTTGAGTACTAGACATTGCTCAGAGTCCTTGATACCCAACTTTGTGCGTAGAGTATTAAAAACATTTTTGAGCTCATGCACATTCTGGTCACTTTGCTGTCGGAGTGTGGTCCACATATGTACTTGTCCTCATAGCTCCCTACATGGTAATATTCTTCTTTAGGATCATCTCAAAAAGAGTTCCAAGAGGGGGTGACTGTAAACAAAGAGGGTTCTTCAATCCTTCTCTCACAATAATTTTTTCACCAATACTTTACACCGGGGGGGGGACCTTAAGCATTACAAAAGTAATTTTCTCCCCATCGAAGAAGCTATGAACCAAAAAATAATGTTCTGACAGATTCAACCTTTTATCTACAACATCTACATCTATGTGCCATTCGAATATAAGGATATCAAAGTTTACTTGTACCTTGAAGGAGGTGGCACCTCCAAAGTGACTGTTGGATGAATATGTGCCGCCAATGGGCATCCACTAAAGGATCAGAGAAAATTTGTTTGTCATATCATTGCTTTTCTGCTCGAGAGCTTATTTGAGCAAAAGTATGATAAGATTTCATGCTTCATCATCCTTCTTTTCTTCTGCCATGGGAGGTCATCAATGTCGGCAAGGACTGTCTTGCAAAGGCTCAACCAGTTCAAATCCCAACTCCTTATATCTCGACCTCATTAAGGAGATTCACATAAAAATAGAGAAAGAGGAGACTGCTCTAATACCAATGCTCCAGATTTATGAAGGGAGAAAATGAAATACAAGTATAAATAAAAACACAGAGATATAATGAAAACATAACTTTAATTCATTAATAACAAAGTAACGAAAAATGTTTACATGCAGAATGGAAATAAACTAGCTCACGTGATGGTAACTTATCTCTTAGAAGAGATGTGCAACTACATACCTTCTGAACTATGTTATAATGAGGATCAAAGGAATACTTATTATTTAGAAACAATGGAAAACCGTAAATATCTAAAATCCTTAACCTTAGGAGATGAAGTTCCAAAAGTTTGCGGGCCCCGTTGGGGTAAATTGGTACATTAACTTCTTGGGGTCGTGACTTTGGCATACGATCTCCATTTGATGCGTACAATACCTCATTGGAAAAATCTATCCAAGGACTACAACTTCTAACTATAAACCAATACCATAGACTACAATTTTTCTTATTTTCCATAAAAAAGATGTTTAAGGTCTCAAAATGGCTTGAGAATTTGAGGACCCGAAAAACTACAAAAATTAGTAAACTGTGCTATAATTAAGTAAACTGAAAGAAACAATGGTGGGGGTCCCAATTGGAATAGGTGGGTGGCCACCAATATCCACCTAGATCATTTTCCCATGTTTTCTATGGACTATGGTTGCATATGGTAAACACATGGTTGACTAAGTTTGACCATGGTTAATTATGGTTGAAAAAGGTTAGTTATGGTTGAAAAGGATCAACATATGGTTAGCTAAGGTTGACTATGTTGACCATGGTCAACCATATCATAATGGATGACCACTATGACATGTTTGATCATTGTGACATTGATATTTTGTTACCACATTTGACATTATCAATTATGATTGTCCATGTTTGAATTTGCTTGACAATTAAGAATCTGTTAGACCATATTTCGACATCAATTATTATGGATGACCATTATGAAATGATCATATTATGACACTAAGATATGGTTGTCACATTGTGGCATCAACTTTTTGCTCATAAACTTGTTGGAATCATAAATATATGGAGAGGGCCAAGGGGGAACCATTATAATACATTTTTTTACTTCTATAAAAAATTATAGCACCATAGAAATAAAACTTGTAGGTGGAACATGGATCACAGTATATACATGGAAACCCATAAGGGAATAAATCCAAAACTTCTTTTAATTTATTGTTCTTTAATGGAACCAACCTACTAAAGCTACTTGTATAATCCTTCTAGGCACCAAAATGTAGGGGACACCAATGCCCTCAATATTTGTATGTACCAACCTATAATAAAAAAAATCCCCTTTATTTCTTTATAGGTACCAACCTATAGGAGGAACCAATCCCCTCAGCTACTTTGTACACACAAACCTATATAAGGCACCAATCCTTTCTTATCAATTATATCCAATATGTTCTTCTTTGGTTTAATTTTCTCTTCTTTGATTTTTTGTAGTCACATGCATCGACTCTTTGATATTTAATATTTTCTTCTCTAGTTCACTCTACCCTTCTCAAGTTTTTGTAGTCACCTCATTCCTCTCTCAGGAATTTAATTTTATTCTCTAGTTAGCTTTTTTCTTCTACAATTATCTACAATCACCTCATTCCATCTCATTCATCCATAATTTATCAACCTTTCCTTTATTAATGTAATTCTGTTATATTATATCCTACCAACCTATAGGAGGAACCAATCCCCTCAGCTACTTTGTACACACAAACCTATATAAGACACCAATCCTTTCTTATCAATTATCTCCAATATGTTCTTCTTTGGTTTACTTTTCTCTTCTTTGATTTTTTGTAGTCACCTACTTTGACTCTTTGATCTTTAATATTTTCTTCTCTAGTTCACTCTACCCTTCTCAAGTTTTTGTAGTCACCTCATTCCTCTCCTAGAAATTTAATTTTATTCTCTAGTTAGCTTTTTTCTTCTTCAATTCTCTACAATCACCTCATTCCCTCTCATTCATCCACAATTTATCAACCTTTCCTTTATTAATGTAATTCTTTTATATTATATCCTAAATAACGATCCTATTGAATTATTCTTTATATCATTCTCTACATCTTTCATAAATGAAGGATCTCTTATTTTAATGCCATTATGATGCCGTTTCCACCATATTCTTTTACAATGGAAAACAAAAACACAATGTATATGATCACACATCCTTTCATGAGGGGCACAATTTTATCTTAATATTACAAGAACATCAAATTTTAATTAGTTGATGAGAAATACCTATTTAGTATATATCCTCTTACTTAATTGAAGTGAGAAATTGATACCAACACCACATAAATATTTTCTCCACATTTTAATTAATTCAATTAAGACAAACCTTCATAGTTTATATCCAATTTCTTATTTTTTCATAATAATGCCTTTAACTCTTCATTTATCCATTAACTTTCAATGAATTTGAGAACAAAAACATGCAATGAATTTGGCTATGAAAACATATGGATAATCTTGGGATATATGTGGATAGAAGGGATATATGTGGATATTTCGTTATGTTATTTGATACCACCATCTTTAGACGGAAGGATTAGTAGTCCATGGTTGACTCTGGATGAATATATTCAAGTTATGGTTGAGGAGGTCTATTATAGTCAACTTATAGTTGACTATGTGATGTGAATATTCCATTAGAGTTTCTAAAATTGGCCCCTTTTTGCAGTCGGTGCCCTGTAAAAAAAATCGCTTAGCAAAACCACCAAGTTCAAGTTGTCTTTATAGCCCTAAGAGTCAAAACTCTTTACAATATAGGCCTCGGAGAAAAGCGATATACACTACGCATGTATGATTCAGAATTGAAACCCTGCTTAAAAAAATGGTGGAAGGAATTTAGAATAGTACTGATGTGTCCTGGCATTTAAAATTATGGTGCATAGCCTTGGGCACTCCAAATTACATTGTTAGGTTAGGCATAGGCCAGGTGGGCTCCACCCACTCCATTCGAGCTTGGTGATGAAGCTTTGTGCAACATATTGAAACTTTTGGGTAATCCCAACCCTCAAACCTCTAGTCTATTATAACATGAAACATTGGGCACTCTCCCTTCAGGTATTACCTTTGGTATGATGTGTCTCGATCCTATCTACCTAGTTGTGCAAACTTGGGTTCTTAATCATTCCTCTAGGTTTGACTTTCAGGTCGTCCGTTGTTAGGTCCCTATACTACTAATGTAACCCCTTATTGTTATTAGTACAACCCCCTTATTATATTGTTGTGCCCATGTAGTCCCCAAATTGTTATTATTGTGCCCCATAGAAGCCCACTATTGTTATTATTTTACCCTTACATTATTATTGTTATGTCGCTCTGATAATATTATGACCCCTTAGACTTTTATATACATAAATGAGGTCTTGTCATTTGTATCATCCAAGAATTGTTCATTTGTGTAATGTCAAGGAGGTTGCCCCCTCAAGAGGCTTATTTCTAAGGCAATGATCTATCTTTTCTATCTTTTTGTGAGCTGGTTTCATAACATTTGGTATCAAAGCTTTGGATTCTAGGGTTTCACTGCTCCAAACATGTCATTGTGGAGTTTTCACTATAGTTTTTTTTTTGTTTTTGTTTTTTTGTTTTTTTTTGTTTTGTTTTTGTTTTGTTTTTTTTGTTTTTGTTTTTGTTTTTGTTTTTGTTTTTGTTTTTTGTTTTTGTTTTGTTTCTTTGTTTTGTTTTGTTTTGTTTTGTTTTTTTGTTTTGTTTTGTTTTGTTTTGTTTTTTTGTTTTGTTTTGTTTTTTTTTTTTCCTGAACCTCAGGCCCAAATTTCAGATCTTGGCTCGCTATATTTTCATATATATGATTTGAGGAGGTTAGGGTTTTTGCAGACTCCCAAATTACATCCTGAACAGGTGACCTTGGGAAAATCATCATAACTTTCTCTCTAAGAATTAGATTGAAATTTCATAAGAAGTTACAGAAAGAGAACGAACTTTATTTTGTTTGGGTATAATTTTCAGAATTTAAGGTTGAAAATGTGACACGTGGCACGTCGTACAAGTTTGCTCTACTGAACTATTCTATAACTAGGTCATCTTGGGATATTGGGAATAAATATTTCTTCAGGAATCCAATCATGATTAGACTTGCGGAGTTAGAAAGAGGACTCAGAGCCCTATTACAAGCCAAAATTTCTAAACTTAAATATCCGAAATTATAGATTATAGTCGTTTCAAGATCTAGCTCGTAAAATCAAGAAAAAGCGAGATGAGGAAGTTTGATGGCAAGGATCTGGTAAATTGGATACTATAGATGGAGAAATATTTTGATCTACATGGTGTACCACTGTTACAGAAGGTACGTATTGCATCTAATTATTTAGAATCGAATCAATTTTTATGGTATAAAGGTATTTTTTCTTGTAAACCACTTGTCACATGGTCAATTTTCACGGAGGAAATGATAGCACATTATGAGGATACCAAGAGCAACACCTTCTTTAGCCAATTGATAAATCTCAAATAAAAGTGTTCAAGGGTAGAGGACATTGAGGACTTTCAAAAATTGAATATAAGGGTAAATGATATTCTAAGGAAGCAAAAGATAAATAGTTTTATTTATGCCATGGAAGCTGATATCAATTGTATGAAAGCATATTGGAAGAAAGGCATGGAATATTTTAAGAAAGACATGAAAGGTTTGAAGGAAGGTGGGAAAAAGATGCTACAAGAAAGGCCTCCTAATGACAAAAAGGATCAAGAAATGTCAAAAGAAGAGGATATACACCGGGAACCAACCCTAGAGAAAGAATAAATGAATCCGAACATATCTTGTATTGCAATGACAAGAATTACCACTCCTCAAACTCTCAAGATAGAAGGGCATATCAAGAAGAAGAAGGTTCAAGCAGTGAAATATCAAGAAGAAAAGTATCAGTAACCATCAAAAGAAAAGGATACTCACTAGGAACCAACCCTAGAGAAAGAAGAAATGAATCTGACCATATCTTGTAATGCATTGGTCTGAATTACCACTCCTCAAACTATAAAGATAGAAGGACATATCAAGAAGAAAAAGGTAATAGTGTTGATAGATTTGAGTAGTACCCATAATTTTATTCATTGTAATATAGCCAAGGAATTGAATTTCTTCCTATATCCAGCACCAGAGTGTCAAGTGACGGTTGTAAGTGGAGGAACCATAAATTGCTTTGGAAAGTGCCATAATATCAAGCTATCCATGGGAGAATATGTATTGAATAGCCAAATGCTTTCCGTTCCAATGGGTGGTACTGATGTTGTACTATGAGTCTAATGGCTACAATCCTTGGGTATAATAGCTTTTAATTTTCAAGAACTTTTCATGATTTTTTCTTCAGAAGGAAAGAAATTTGAATTAAGGGTATCACAGGGAAACTAGGAAAGATAATTAGCTCTAACAGAATGACAAAGCTTATAAAGAAAGAACAATGAGGCATAATTGCACAATTATGTTCGCTAATGGTTCCCACATTGAAATCATCTATTTCTCCAGATCTCCAAAAAGTCTTGGACAATCATTCCAAGGTATTTTAGACTCCTAAAGGTATCCCACGTATTTGTGATCATGATCATGCTATTCATTTGATTCCAGGAAGTGTTCCTCCAAACATCATGCCTTATAGATGTCCATAGGACCAAAGGAGTGAAATTGAACATATGGTTGCAGAAATGGTAGAGGTTGGTATAATTATCCAAACAAATTTGATAAACAAAGCAAGGGAGGAATGGAAAAATGACGAAGCAGGGTGGGAACTCATTCAAAAGTTGTCGAAGATCCCAGTTTTGAACATATTGCCAGAACTTGACAAGGAAGGAAAAATCATATTGGAACCTGAAGCATTCATAGAAGCTAGAAGTCGACAGCTACAAAATTGATAAATTTCAGAGTATTTGATCAAGTGGAAGAACTTACCCATTGAACATTCCACAGGGAAGGACGAGAATTTTATACAGAAGCATCAAGAACTACTCAAGCGTTGAGGACAACACTTTTTTAAGGATAGGGGAATGTTAGGTCCCTATAGTACTAGTGTAACCCCTTATTGTTATTATTACAACCCCCTTATTATATTTTTGTGCCCATGTAGTCCCCATATTGTTATTATTGTGCCCCATAGAAGCCCACTATTGTTATTATTGTGCCCTCACATTATTATTGTTATGTCGTCTCTGATTATATTATGACCCCTTAGACTCTTATATATAGAAAGGAGGTATTGTTATTTGTATCATCCAAGAATTGTTCATTTGTGCAATGTAAAGGAGGTTCCCCCCTCGAAGAGGCTTATTTCTAAGGCGTTGATCTATCTTTTCTATCTTTTTGTGAGCTGGTTTCATAACATCTGTTCTATCAACACCCGCACTCAATTAGGTCCCACTCCTAATGCTTCTATCCCACTTATATGAGCTCGACGCATTGATAACAGGGTGCTTATGAGTGTCGCCGAGGTGAAACCTTCAATTTGGGCCTATAATTTCCCACAAGATCAAAGCTCCTCACTTGCTCCTTTAGTTTGTGCATCCATGTCCTTCCTTCTGACTTACAATTTCAACTTTCAACTTATAGTTTATCTGGGCAGCCAGCTAGATTTGTGTCCTATAATCTGGAAAGTAATGATCCTAACCCCCAACAACTAACAAACTTTCCAAAAATAATGAAATCCAATAAGTGTTGGCCTATTGGACTTAGTCTCAAACACGTTTCTTTGTCCCTCTAGTTTTCTTTGGCCCTTAGTTTTCCTCTCTTATTTACGATGCCTCTAAGGCATTTATTTGGATAAATCCTATCCCTTCATCTCATCCAATTTAATGCTCCAAACACCAACTAAATGTAAGGCTAAAAATCAAAACACAAATTTTTCTGTAGGATTGTGGGAGAAGAATGGATTAATATGAAACACAACATAGAGCTCTTGTGAAAAAGAATCACACTCCACCACACTTCTCTTTATTTTCATTAATCAAATATATGAATATTACATTAATTTAGTTACTATCCTCGAAGATAGAATATGAGGACTAAGCTAGATAAAAATCTACCTAAACTACAACTGCTAAAACAATTTGACTAATTTACTGAAATACGAGGAAAATTAAAACAATTTCTGGCCTAACAATCCAAATTTTTAGGAACCAACTCCTCCAGTAAAATATTTTGACCTCTCGGTTAAAGAGAAATTATAGATACCCCTACATCATGCTCTTGCTATAATATGAAACAATCCCCCATTTATGAATAACAATAGCTAAGGTTAGAGATATAAATGAGGACCCTTTTTAAATTTTAGTCTTAGGATAATAAAACCTAACTCTAATAAGTTTCCTTGAAAAATATTTCAAAATAACCCAAGGATGAGATCCTCATCGCAAATCGCAAATCACGCTTTTCCATGTGACTATCATAAAACAACTTTAAAAATTTGCGATGCGCAATCAAATGTCCCACTGCGATATCCCAATTATAGGCACCTTGTCATTTTGCAAATCGCACTTCAAAAACTTTGCAAGTAATTAAGCTATGCCACTACAATGCCCATTAATAATTTGCGAAATGCGATATTGCGACAATCACTATCACATTTTTCCTTATAGAAAAGACAACGCTATATTGTATCCGTTTAAAGATTGTGATGTGCGAATAAGAGTAGTAAGTGTGTGAAATAATTGTGTTTTAAATACAAAAATGAACGAATTGAAAGGTTAATTAATATTTAGTGGCATGAAGAGATGTAATCATTTTCCAAGTTATGGGTAGTTAACATTGAGTATCTCATTAAACCTTTCTCACGATCCAAAGTCATTTTAGAAAATATTTCAGTCTTAATTGCCCGATACCGTGTGCGCTGATATATCTTGTCCATTTCAAACAAGCTTCAAAATACATGTCATTGAGGAAGGTGATGCAGAAACAAAAAAAACAGAGAATTGTTGAATTCGAGTTTATAGAGATGGCTCCCATATTCTCTAATATAGTCTGCAACGATGACGGAGGAGAAACATCTTGGGAGGTCATATACAATAGGCTTGAGGACGAGCATCCCAAGATTACCGTCACAAGAGCAACAATTGACTCAACAAGACATTTGGCGCTTCAATTCAAGGATGTTTCCTGTTCTTTCCTACATCAGATAGGAGAGAGGGCTAAAATCCTCCCATAAATGGATATGATCAGGTGGGTAGTCGAAAACCTCACCATAGAATATAGGAAATTCAGGAATTCAAGAATGGAACTCATGGGATCATTCAGGTCAGAGGACATAAAGAAAATGTACCATATAGGTGACCCTCATGATATATATGATAAGACATACGTGGACAACTTTGCAAAGAAGAATGCAGACCCCTTCAAGCTGATTCAAGGCTGGAGAGTATTGGACAACAAATTCAAATTTTACAAATTGGGTATGTATGCTATAGCCTTTTTGGAAAACCCCTAAAACTATGCAGCTGCTATGCTATGTAGACTATATGGGTTGCCTAATAATTCTAAGTTTTCAATAGAATGGATTCCTCTGGTTGATGTCTGCATTAATTCCCACATCATGAATTGGGCCACCATCCTATCTGATAACCTAGTCACCATCATTACTAAATATCGACACAAGAGAGCCTCCTCTCTAGAGAACCTTTCCCCATTCTATTTTAGTGCCTACATTATGGATGCCATCTGTTTCTACACTATATTTCCGACCATGGGTTGGAAATGGACCTTATAGGACGCCTACCCTATCCATGTCAGTCATAAGAAAATATGGGAATCCCATGATATACCCCATTTATATAAAATATGTCATTCTGTTATTTTTCCCCTGCATCAAATAATTTTCAATGAGAAAGCCACCAGGTTTTCCCAAGAAGCCACAAAAGATCTTCTAGCTGTCGGAAAATATTTTATTGATGAATGGTTCACCTACATTAGGGTTTTTGGTAGCACAGCCGATCCACATTTCCTTCCTTTGTATGTTTCTGATAAATTGTTAGCAAGGGAAATCGCCCACCAGACCATGGGAAAAGGCCTAAATAAAGTGCTCAAATAAAGCAAGAAGTTATTATGGCCCCCTTTTCCTGTCAAGTGCATTAAGGAGTCAGTAAACATGGAAGCCCTCAGGCTTCATACATTGCCAAAAAGGTAATTTGATCCAACAAGGTAGCATATAACATCACTATTGCAGTAAAGCTCAAGCCATACAATCATGAGGATAACGATTTTGAAGGCCGGTTAAAGTTGGTTAAATCCTTTGAACAAGCATTCGAATGGGATAAAGCGAACCTTAGTCCTAAATATTTTGAAATATTTCAGGAATTCAGAAATGAAAGGCTCGAAGTAATCCCAATGAACTTGTTGAAGATCAAAGATAAGCCTACACCAAGTGTGACTGTTAACAGTGAAGGATCTAGTTCTCGCATAGAGTCTTGGCTGAGAAACAGATTATGAGCACTGTTTGTTGAGTATGGAGCATGATTGTTTAGAGGTCTTTGTTTCAGTCGGATGTATACACAAGGAAGTTTATACACCCCTCCACGCGGGGGGGGGGGACTTGTCCCCCCCGGCCAGGGGGTTCGGGGGCAACGCCCCCGAAGCTAAAAGCAGATGTAAAATTGCCTTATAAAAGTATAGTAATTTCTAGTCAATCTGGGCCGTTCATTAGGCGGATGATCTAACAGTAGAACTTATGTTTAGTTTAGGATTTTTTGATCTAGAAGGAAACCCCTCTCTTTGTATGAGGGCATTGTATTGCGTTTGTGTAATATATGTGTATTCTCTGAGCGAGAAGTATAGTGGTGAGACTGTGAGAGAAAACATAGGATATTACAGTGGATCTGCTGTAGGTTGTGTCTCTTCATTTTCATGGATAATAGAAAGGAAGGACTGGCTATTCGTGGTGGACATACCCCAAACTAGGTGAACCACATATATCTGTGTCTCTCTTGTTTTATGCGTTTTCTTTGTTTATATTTCTGCAATATTTTATGTGTTCCATTGCTCTGTAATATATAATTTTCTAACATCTGGTATCGGAGCCGAACGTCTATTTGGCTAATAAACTCGTAGGAAAGAAGGGTTCCTCTTTCGAGTGGGAGAAATGGCGGAAGATGGTAAGTTTAGGGTTGAGAAATTTAACGACCAAAGCTTCTCACCGTGGAAGATGCAGATGGAAGATTATTTGTATTAGAAAGATCTATACCTACCATTGGGCAAAAAAACAAAGATGCCGAAGGGTATGACAGATGAAGAATGGAACCTTCTCGATAGAAAGGCACCCGAAACAGTACGGTTGTGCCTCGCAGCATCAGTCGCCTTCAAAATTTCGAAGGAAACAACAACAGAGGGTTTGATTAAGGCGTTGGAGAAACTATATGAAAAACCCTCAACCTCAAACAGGATATTTCTTATGAAACGGTTATTTAATATGAAGATGTCGGAAGGTGGATCTGTTGTAGGCCATTTAAATGATTTTAATACTATTACAAGTCAGTTATGTTCTGTAGTGGTAAACTTTGATGATGAAGTTAGAGCTATGTTATTCTTGTGCTCATTACCAGAAAGCTGGAATGGTTTAGTAATGGCCATTAGTAACTCTGTTTCTGGATCTAGTACTTTAAAGTTTGATGATGTTGTCGGTGCTATCCTTAGCGAGGAAATGTGACAGAAAATCTTCGGTGAAACATCGGGTAATGCTTTGAGTGCAGAGTCTAGGGGAAGAAAAATGGAAAGAGGAAAGAGCTCAAGATATCGTAGTAAATCAAGGAAAGGCAGATCTAAGTCCAGATCGGGGATAGTGTGCTGGAAATGCCGAAATAAAGGACACCTAAAGAAATACTGTAGATCTCAGAAAGGAAAAGAAGAAGATGCACAACAAGAAAACAATCATGAAGCAAATGTGACAGGTGAGGTGTTACAAGATGCTTTGATTCTTTCTTTCGAAAATATTACTGATTCCTGCGTGGTAGATTCAGGGGCCTCATTCCATGCCACACCTAATAAGAAATACTTTCATGACTATGTTCAGGGAGATTTTGGACAAGTCCATTTGGGTGATGCTAAACCCTGTAAAATTGTTGGAATGGGTAAGGTTCTCGTAAAACAACAGAATGGAAACCAATGGCTACTAAAGGAGGTAAGGCATGTTCCAGATCTAAAGAAAAATCTGATTTCAACAGGGCAGTTAGGCGGTGAAGGTTGTGTGATAACTTCACAGATAAATCTTGGAAGGTCACCAAAGGAGCCCTGGTAATAGCAAAAGGCGAAAAGGTTGGTACATTGTATTTATGCAATGGTATTTCTAACTCTGTTAATGATTTAACTTCCAAAGAAGCAGATGCAGCATTATGGCATCATAGGCTCGGACACATGAGTGACAAGGGGATGAATATGCTTCACTCAAGGAATTTGTTGCCGGGTTTGAAAAATGTTGATTTGGACTTCTATGAGAATTGCATTTATGGAAAACATAAGAGAGTCAGATTTCTCAGAGTTGGGAAAGAAAAGAAGAGAGAAAAATTAGAGCTTTTGCATATAGATGTATGGGGACCTGCTCAGGTATCATCTCTCGGTGGATCTCATTACTACGTTACTTTTAATGATGATGAAACTAGAAAAACTTGGATTTATTGTATTAAGAATAAATATGATGTATTTGATACTTTCAAGAAATTGAAAGCTTTGGTTGAGATTGAGACAGGAAAGAAATTGAAGTGTCTTAGATCAGATAATGGAGGTGAATATTGCAGCAAAGAGTTTGATAGGTACTGTTTAGACAATGGAATTCGCAGAGAGAAGACAGTTCCAAGAACACCACAAGAAAATGGTGTGTTAGAAAGGATGAACAAAACAATCATGGAGCGTGCACGGTGCATGAGATTGCATGCAGGATTGCCTTTACAGTTTTGGGCAGATGCTGTAGATACTGTTGTTTATCTAATAAACAGAGGGCCTTCAAGTTCCTTGGATGGTTGTGTTCCAGAGGAAGCATGGATAGGTGTCAAAGAAATGTACCTTTATTGGATATGGTGTTAATGATTTTGGTTATCACTTATATGATTACGAAAATCACAAAATCATTAGGAGCAGAGATGTAATATTCAATGAAAATGTCGTGTATAAGAATCAGTTGCAGGAAAAGAAACAAGAAAAAGAAAACAAGGGATACGTAGTTCTTAATGAAATTGCTGAAAAAGTAAAGGTGCCTGAAAATAATAATAATCAACAACCACAACAACAACAACCACCACAACAGCAATATGCACCCAAAACACCTGAAAGTGGTGTTAGAATATCTACCAGGATAAGTAGACCCCCTGAACGATACTCTCCTTCATTATATTATTTATTGTTGACTGATTCTGGTGAACCCAAATGTTATAAAGAAGCAATGCAAGTTGAAAGCAGGAAGAAGTGGGAGGTATCCATGGAAGAAGAGATGGACTCCTTAATGCATAACCAGACTTGGGAATTAGTCAGGTTTCTTGTAGGAAAAACTACATTGAATAATCGGATCCTAATTGCAAACAAAGTGAGAAGGTAAACTTATGGTCCACCCCGCACTCATAAGTTTAAAACCCCCCTTTTTCCCATGCCTTGAGATATGGGCACATTAAGCCAAGGATTAAAAATACTTTTCCGATGCCCTAGCTCTTCCAACATTTAATTAAGTGGGGGGTCCGAAAAGCAGTTTTAATGGCACCACCTTGTAATTTTGCACTCCCCTTCCTAAAACACTTACTACTACCCCCTCCGAAAGCCATGAACTATATTGTTATTGTTTTGACTTTTATAAATGTGGATAGAATGGAAGTTGATACTGTTACACTGAAATTTGTCACCATGACTATCTGCAGTTAATATGGCTCCATCAATAGTCATATTATCCTCCTTGTCAAGCCTTATACCTCTGCTCTCCATTTCAAACTTCAAAAAAGAGAGAAAGTCATTAAAAATCATGTTTATCTCTGGGTACGCAGGTTCTCTCTACCTTGCCTGCATGTACGCATCCCAAGCTCATTATACCTGCGTACTTGTATGCTTTGTAAGTCAAGGGATGGGCGCGTACTCCTGTAAAGGTCAAAAGGCGCGAGTTTCATCTTAAAAAATTTACTTGTGGTCACTTATAGAGCTTTCTAGAAGAGTGTTTGACGTGTATTGAGCGTCTCCTGATGGTTCATGCATCCCTATGATAGAGGAACTTATCCCATCAAGAGAGGAGCTACCCCATCCAAAAGAGGGAGTGTCCCATTGATGTTGGAACTGAATAACTTCCTCTAGAATACTATAAATACAGGCATTGGGCCTGGGGAGGGGAGGTTGAAAGTTGAACATTCCAAAGGGTAGATGCTGCTAGAATTAGGACTTCCATTGTAAGCTTGTGAGGAGAGATTACCATCCTTTCTTGTTTCATTTGGAAGTGGGTGAGCTTGTCAAAGTAGAGGAAAATTCTTGCTGGACCCTGGGAGGAACTTGCACAACACCAAGGCTCAGGTTGTAATGGTTACTTTTTTGTTTCCTTAATACAAATAACTCCATTCTTCTCAATGATTTGTTGTTAACGAATTGTTTCATATACTCCTTGGTCTATATGTTGAATATGCTTTGGTTTATGGAATATTCAGGTGTTATGTAATCGTTTGATTGTTAGTGTATGCAGGTTTCAAAGTGAAGGAGGAGCTCATCTGGATCGACGAGGCTAGACTGCTACAACAAGCGTTGGACTTGAGGTAGGATCGAAAAACACTTGGTTTCTCATAGAATAATGCATGTCTAGAGAAGGATTGCTCTTAATTGTCTTGTTTTTCACTAGAGAGTCTTAGACTCCCAGGGAGGTTAGTTTTGTCAGCAAAAATAACTCTTTCCGCATGACAGATATGATTATGAAATAAATGCTATGTGGATGGGAAGTCGAATGCAAAGATAAGGTGAAACTACATTTTACAAGAAATTCATAGATGGAAACTACATTTTACAGGAAATTAATAGATGGAAGACAAAGTTGGTGAAATGAAATAAGTTTAAAATGATTTTACAACACAGATAAAATGAAATTCACGGATTCCATGAATTTATCAGAGAAAATAAAAGGGAAAATTTCATACGAAATTAATGTACAGGTGAGAAAATATGGCATTCATGTAAATGAAAGAGTAAAGTGAAAATCAACACATGGTTTTGCAAAACCATCCTGGTGTTCTACAAGGGTAAAAGAAATTTATAGCCATGAAATGAACTTATAGAGAAAGGTGAAAAGGAGAAACAAGCCATGGATTCATGGAAAGTGGAAACAATACATGGATTTGGTAGATGGTTTATCAAATCGTTTAAATATATATATTGAAATTATAAATCCTTAAATTCATTTAAGAGTTTAATCAAATATTTGAAAATTTTATATTCCTCAAATAGTTGTGGCAAAATAAAGTATGATTAAAATCAGAAAATGACAAAAATAGAATTCAAAGGGGCAGATGGCAGACCAATCATGTTTAAAGGGACAAATAGCAGATTATGGGAAAACAACCTTTTTCCAAACCTCAAGGGAATGAAGATCAGTATAAAACACCTAGCAACAGAGGATCAACAAATTGAGGATTATGTTGCATATTTTCAGCAGGCATTCAACCAATTCTAGATCTCAAGGCAAGATACTTGCAAGCTGTTCAAAGTTTCCAGCAGATAATTTAGATACATTGTTTTATTTTTAGTATACTATTCAGGATTGTATTCCATAATTAGTGTAACAGTTAGGAGAGATGTTGTCTATATATATTATTTTATTTGTAATAAACAATGTTGGCTTTTGATGCCAAGGCTCTTAAACTATGTAATAACTTCTCTTGAATAATTCTAATGAAAGCCTTCCGTCTCTAGTTATGACATAATTTTTTGTTTCTCGTATGTCTTTCTAGTGTTTTCATAACTTGTTTCTACATATGTTCAAAGCAATAGTAGGAAGGTCTGTGTAAGGTAGATTAAGTCTTAATCTTTCTGAAATTCCCTGCAAAATCATAACCTTTAGAAAGAGATCAGCTTATTGGACTATTTGTCCAAGATAACTCCTATTTGACTGGATTTTGCTTTATGTTTTTGGATAGCCATTAAAAGAGATCAGCTTATTAGACTATCTGTTTGAAATAGCTCCTCTTGGAATCGATTTCACTTTGGCCTTATGTTACCTTTGAATATGTTTTTGTTGGGCTGTAGAAATCTTCTACACACATCTAAATTTCCCTAGTTTTTAAGTAGTCAGTCTGACTGTTCAATTATTAGGAATCCCCTTACATTCTTCCACCATAATTCTTGAAAAATCTAAGTCATTCTGTCAAGCTGGAAGCTGACACTTTCAAAAGGGACCCTGTGAGGGAGGCCTTTAATCATGATTAGGGATTATCATTGATCGCAAACCATCCCTAATTAAAACCATAAATCTGGCCATTGTGCTTCATAGGATGTTGTTCAATGACAGGTGAGTTAAACAAAACGTCGTAAACATTGAGGGAGCACCCTCTGGTTCAAGGGCCAACTTGAACCTAAAGGCTGGTTGAGTTGGTTTCCTGGCGTATTTTTTGTAGCCAAGGACTGCCTATAGGAAACAGGTACAGCAGGGGCTAGTCAATCTCAAACAAATTATATCTTTGTTGGGTCATCATGCACACCTCGCTCATCAATGATGTACCCCAGATATTGAACCTGGGTCATACCAAAATTGAATTTCTCCAAATTGGCACACAACTTGTGTTGTCATAGGGTTTGGAGGACCTGTAAAATATGGTGTAGGTTCTCTTCCCAACTCTGGCTGAAGATCCAAATTTCATCGAAAT
>APFE031624367.1:0-17891 GCA_000404065.3 Pinus taeda | reverse complement strand
ATGGAGAAATTGTCCTAGAACATTGCAGGACTCAAGAACAGGTTGCAGACATCCTGACAAAGCCATTGGATCAGAAAAGCTTTGAATTTTTAAGGAAGTGTCTGGGTATGACTAAATGCCCAGCAGTTGAAATTAAAGGGGAGTGTTGAAATCTAATTTCAACTGCGCACCTCAAAACCACCACAGCAAAACCACAAACCACCTTGATGCATATCGGACGGCTTTTACGTGAAGGCAGTTTTCGTACACAAGAGCCCGATACAATATAGTATTCACGCGTGGCTCTCCCCATACATCATCATCTCTGACATATCGCGACGTAAAGTTCAACATAAAAGTGGCTCCCGATATCTCCGTCCGTCGATTGCTCCAAGCTGCATACAGCCAACATTAAAAGCTTGGCGTGGAGTAAAATTAAGTTTTATTTTGACCATACTGGCATTAAAGAATTGTCATATGGGTAGGTGGATTTTTAATTTTTTGTTTACGGCATGTATGGGCATGGATTAAAATAGGCATGGGCATATGTAAATGTTCTTAAATTTTAATGTTTTTTTAAGGGAGTATGGTCAAGTACGCAATGTAATTTTTTTGGTGTTGTGATTGCATACGACATAGTATGTTTATGTTTTTGTTGACCATTCTGTAATGAAGATATAGAACGCAGAGCAGTGCAGGAGCGAATGTGAAGAGGTGAATGAAGAAAACCAGGGGAAGCTTGTATAAAAAAAACCATGAATTGTTTCACACAGTAGTGAAAAGGGAACAATAAGTTTTGGTGAATTTGTAGTTTTTCACACAGCAGTGTGTTGATCATTTTATTTCTTTTACAGTAGTAAGTCCTTGTAATCTTTGTTTTCACACAACAGTGAATGTAAATGAAATTTTTACACACAGTGGTGTAAAATTTCAAAGGAGACAGAGTAATTTTGTTGAAATGTTTTGGTGAATCCCTCTGAGTGAAAGAGGATGAATATGTATCAGTGAATTTATTTTAATGAATAGAAAATCTTTTATGGTGGTGCAATACTCTGTTCTTCAGTAAAAATAATTTCTTTAAGCTTCCCTGTGCACAAAAAGATCCTGGAGTAAAGGAAACATAGCATTGCCTCTTTGTGCTTGAATTCTGTGTTTTTGGGATTTTGCCTGAAAAATCCCCAACATTTAACACTACATATATCCTTATCCTTAGTTTTACCATTGGCTCTGCATTGCCACCTATCTCCACCATGAAACTTGGAATAAATTAAACAACCTTTTTGCCTTGCCACCTATTGCTACCATGCAAGGTTGCTGTCAAGCCTGGGTTATGGTGTGGGTGTCCTTCCATCTCCTATACTCGCATGATATCCAAATATGCTCACATGATATCTAGGTATACTCGCATGCTATCCAACTAGCTTGTTTCTTCAGGGGTGAACTCATTGGTATACAATGCGAGAGCTCACTATTGAGCAGGTCATAGATGATGCCTAGCCTGTACCTAAAGAAAGAAGAAAGATCTATGTTAGTGGACAAATTAGCCTGCTTTGATCTAAAAATTTGGATACTTGCAATGCTGATTAATTACATCTCTGCCATTAGACTTCCTTAAACTGAAGCAAGCTTAAAGGAATGAATTGAAGCAAAACTCAAGAAAGTTGTTTCATTGATGGTAACTGTCGGAAAGCATTGAGAATAAACATGTACAACATTTGAATGAATAGGTACAACATTTAGTAATTTTTGGTCGTATCACAAATTTTTGTGAACAATGTTGACCCTAAAGTTAATTAGATTCACTGTAGGAAACACACCTTATGTGCAGAGAAAAGAATGTATGTCACCTTCGAACCAAGCCTGCTTGAACAAGTGGAGGTCAACCCCAGAACATTGAGATTAACCCTACACCATGTTCTTCCTGAAGCGAGTAGTTTCATTCCATGCCTATGTCATGTGTATCTTGGCTCGGATAAGTAGGTTTAACCAAGTCCCCAACTCATGCTTTCCATTTCCCTGACCGCACCATGTGTTTGGGATTTCTGAGAAGTGGGTAGTCCCAGCGAGCTACAGCACAAAACTGTTGGTTTGTCTGAGAGAAGCTCCAACATGACGAGCTTGACAACCCTGGAGGAGAAGATGTCAAGCTTTGGAATCATGAGATCATGAGAAAGATATTTGGGTGCCACGTATCTTTTCATCCCACTGACACGTCTGGTCAGAGAAAAGACCTCTTCTGCAGATTTCGCCACGTCGAAATTAGCAATCTTGGCTCAAAAATTGTTATCGAGGAGAACATTAATGCTCTTGAAGTCCTTGTCGACGTAGCGTGACATGTTGTAATTGTGAATATAGATGAGTGTGTGTGCCATACCCAGAGCGAGCTCCACTCTGCATCTCCATGTCAGAAATGGCGAATTGCCGCAAAGGCGCTCAGCGAGAGAGCCATTGTCGACATACTTGAAGATGAAGTATGAATGTGTGTCGGAGAAACAAAACCTTAATAGGTGAACCAGTTTGAAGTGGTGGATCTATTGAAGAATTCGAACTTCGTTCGAGATGTCGCCCTGCATTTTCATGACCACCACTGGGCTTTGGTCAATGATGTAGCGGTAGACAGAGCCATAAATTCTATTCGGTGAATTGAAATTCCTGGTCACCACTTCTAATTCTTTCAATTCATATTGTGGTATCTCGTCGAACAAAGTTGTCGGCGTCACAATTGCCTGATTTTCTATCTTGATTCTCGAGCTCAACTGCTCGGTGAGGTGCTAGTGTTTTCTTTTCCTTAGTAGGGGACCTAGTGATTATCATTGTGAATATTAGTTGTTGCTCTGATTGTATAGAATGGTGAACGTGGTAATGTTAGGGCACTATGATCCATGCAGAGAATACCTCATGAAACGGTCTTGAATTTGTGGGTTGAGCTTCCCTACACTTAGAGAAAGGATGAAATAGAGAAGTGGGTTGTATGCACCTCGTGCGTGGCACATAGGTTAAGTGTTTTTTGCAATTAGTTATTTTAAATTAGTGTGTTATTTCTTTTTGTTATTCATTTTATGAAGGTAAGGAACACTTCCCTACCCACACATATGATAACACACATTTGATAATAAGCAAGGATTGTATGCAGTCCAAGTGTCTTTGCTCTCATCTTTGAGGAGAAATGACATCGTAAAGCACACACCCCATACATGTGTACCCGTTATGTAATTATGCAATTCTAATCTATCTGTCAAATTGTATTTGGCCCAAATCAACATCTGGGAAGCTTGGAAAAGCATATCGTAAGCTAGGAAAGAAGAACATGACTAATGGTAATCGCATAGCAGAAGATGCTACTCTCGTAAGTGCTCTCACCACACTTTTTGATAAGGTTGGTGATACACCATACCTGAGTATTTGCCTCAAAAAAATATAAGCGCCCCTAGCTACAACGAAGTGGCTACAATGCAGTGTCTTATCTAGGAATGAATTATTTCTGGAGTTCTAAAATGTTATTCCCATATTTGCAGTGTAAAACGTTATTCCCATATTTGTAGTGTAATCCACCCCTAGATGTCCAGGTGCCACCATTGTTTCTTCGTTTATTTATGTTACTATAATTCCATTTCTATTTTAGTTACGGTAGAGGGTCCAATGGCTACAGCGTGCATGACCACTATAACGACATGGCTACTTGCCGGTGTACGCTAAAAGTTGTCTGCGGAGATATTATATTTTGTCTCTGGCAAGCCAGTTTGACTTTTCTCCGTAGGTCATGGAAACCTCAAACTTACAACCAGGAAATGATAGTGCGTTAAAAATGCGTAGTACAAGAGATACAATGTTTTGCATATACAGTACTTAGAAATTGCTTTCTCAATTCAGTCGTTATGTTTTCAAGTTAACATTTTGGGGGTTTTAGATATTCTGTTATGGCAGATTTAAGAAATATAACAAATATAAATAGACGTAAGCGATGTTATAGAGAAATAGACGTAAGAATATATATATAGATATAGATATATTCCCTCTATGTTTTTAGCCCATTTGCGATATAGATAGGAGACAAAGGTTATCGACGTAGTGTTCAAATATTTCCAAAGTTTGAAAATAGGGGAATCCTTTTGTGAATGTATAACATGATAAATGTAAAGTTTGTGAAAAATGGGTTAAAAATCTATAATAGAGATTGTAGCTCTTTTTAGTAAATATGTAGATCTATTTCATGACGTTTTTCAGAAATGAAAAGCATAAACAACCTTGAGCATATATTCCCTCTTCAAACCCTTTTTCTTCTATTACCATTATGTTCTTTTTCTTCTATTACCACTACGGTCCAGTACAATTCCTGGGTGAGATATGATCTATCGTGAGCTACCCTTGCCACCGAGATATGAATATGCTCCCTACCAAATATAACTAACATCAGTTCTCGAATCAACCTTTGGTACTCCCGAAGTTACTACAACTTCTATGTCCCCACTTCAGGGTTATCTATTCACCCTAGTTATATAGTTAGCAGGTTATTTTTTAAACTTAATATCATTTTTATAATATTTCATATATTTATAATTATCTTAATATTTGAATTTACTTAGTCGATAACTATAAGCATTTATTTAGAATTAATTCATATTTTTTGCAACTTATCAAAGTACCTATTTGTCAAATAATTAAAAAGAATAAAAATAAAAAATTAATCAAATCATATTAAAGAAAAGGAAAAGAATATTAAAAATTAAAAAATAAAGACAAAACATAATAAATAAATAAAATTACTTAAGGTCTGTGTAACAATAGACTTTAACGAGTCAAAACCAGTGCATATTATATTTTTTGGGTGGTGATAGGGCGAGACGGTGGACACAAGTTGCTTTAGTAACTTTCAAGGAACCCTATGCTTTAGAAATTGTTGTCCTTTATGCTTTAGAAATTGTTGTCCTTCTTAGTCTAACTATGGTTTTATGGTTTTTTAGTTTAAAAGTGTTTTGCAATTATAAGGTTTAAAGCCTAAATTATAGGTTTGGTTTTCTGGTATCAACCTATAATCTTTCATTCAGAGTGTAGTTTTAGTTTCATGTATCAACCTATTATCTTGCATTGGCTAAAAATACTAAAGTGAAAAAATTAGGTTTTTGATGTTTTTGGCTTTTTTGCAAGCAACCATCCTAAAACAAGATGTGTATATAGTGCCATGGGGAGGGTCATAAGGGGAAGTTAATCAATAGAAAAAACAAATGATAAAATGTCATGTAGAGGGAAACACATTAAGAGTACATTCATTTACTTATTTTTCTCTTTTATTTTTTATTTTTAATGTCTGGAGAAACCATGTTCAAATGATTAAAAAAGAAATATGTTTGCTCAAAATTGCATTATTGCTGCACTTAGCTATAGACCTTAATTTCCCTGCAATAGTCATTCTTATATCATTTATGGTCTCTATATGTGTTTAGATGTTTTGATATTTCATTTTTTTTTTCGAGTTCTTTGGTAGATGAGTACTATTGATGGGAAAACTACAGTACTTTTAGATTACCTCAACCACCATTTTACTCAAGGATATTTAGCTCTCAAATCAAAACCTAAAATAAGATTTTACTTGTAAAAAGAAAGCTCAAAACCTAAAATAAGATTTTACTTGTAAAAAGAAAGCACAAATATGGAAAACAAATTTCAATAATTTTGACGGTTTTGTCCTTACAAAAGTCTTAAATGTGATCTTCCGACGGTTTTGTAAGGACAAAAGTCTTAAATGTCATCTTCCGTTACAAACATAGCTATTTAGAGAGAAGGAAAACCCTACCCTTGAAATTCTACTTATTCCTAGAGTTTTGTATAATAGCTGTAGCTTACCAATGAAAAAAAGAAAAAGTAAACTTTAGAGATATATCAAAAATTTAAAAAATCACAGTTCTTAGACTGAAAAATATTTTCTCCATTAGCCTATGATATTCTGGGGATATTAACATTTTATTATTGGACAGTTTGAAGTCCTTGATAAGCAACTTTGCATCTTTGTTCCATTTTGCTGACCAAGCAATAAAAGTTGTTACAACAATGCTTTCCAAAGGGTATACCTTAGGAAATGATACTTTAAGCAAAGCCAGAGAGTTGGACGAGAAAGTAATGGACACTGCTGCAGCAAACGTGACCGATTCTGGCAAGCTCTTCCGGGAGATATCAAAAGCAGCTTTGGTTGCAGCTAGTCATGTAACTTACAAGGCAGGAACAACAGCTTTCAACGGAAATTATTTTGCAGAAGGAGCCCAGATGGTTGCTGGGGTTCCTGACAGGGCAGCCAGAAATGTTACTGTTTTTGGTAATAGGAATAATGCAGTAAAAAAGTAGAATTGAAGTATTATGCCACTATCCAGCATAAATTAGAACTGTTATGAAATGGTGTTGGTCCACAGGCTTATTTGTCTCATAATTGAGTACGTAATGTGCAAGCTTTTGTCCATAAGGAGATGTGAGTAGGTAAGAAACTCCTAAAAATATCTGAGAGCCTCTTCCGTAATCATGAACATGCAGCTATATGTGATAGAGACGAAGTCGTTGGTGGGAATGTACGATATTGTGGAATATGTACGACCTGCAAACAATAAACACCGGAGTTTTTTATCAGGGTTCTAGGAAATATTGTTTATGTTATTTTAAGAAAATAGTTATGTGGTTGTTTAATTGTTTTTTATTTTGATTTTTCAGTAGAAATATAAGTGCCACTTAATTTTGCATAATTTTCTCAAATTTGTTTAGAAAATCGATTCATATAGTATTATAATAAATTTAAAATTATTTAAAGTTTTTATTTCAAATTATTAACTCCAAAATAAATTAAAACAAATATTAACTACAACTTTTTCCAAAAATATTTCTTAAAATCATCAATATTTCACTACCTAACCAACCCAAAAAAGCAATCGAGTAAAATTGACAAGAAAGTCACAGCCATGTTTAAAAAGTGTGAAATCCGTGTTATAGACGTCTGTTTTCGTCGAAATCTTATCGGTTTACCATTGAAAAGCATACGAGATTCCCTGACGATTTTAGTTGGCCCGTCGGGTTTATATAAAAAAAGGAAAATACATTTCAATTTAGTCACTACATTGTATAACGATCAAATCAACCGAAATGGTTACAAATGCTATAACGATCACAATATTCGTGGAAGATTGGAATCACGAAAAGTAAAAGTTCGACAACATGCTAGGCGGATAGTTAAATATCCAGTTTATCTTTGTTAGCGATAACGACAACTACAGCTGGAGTAGAAATCGAGTCGCTTTCTCAACGCATCCAACTGAATCGGGCAAAGGCTGTATCACAGAGATCCAACTAAATATTTTACAAAAAGAATTTTGGGAAATTCTCATAGTTGTGGTGTAACAGTTAGGTAGAGGAATTTGATATCAAAAACTTTAATAGTCCAGCATAGAATTATAGTTGAAAAAAATACACAAAGATCACTATATTCGGTTAGAACTATAATTGAAATAAAACACATTCCGAACTGATAGATATATTTTTGGGTCTATTTTTTTCGTTGGAGGTTTAACCAGATCACATGATTACGCTAGATTTTCTGCCATTATCAGTGGTCCTTCATCAGCATCCTGTCGCCCATTTCGCTCTATTTAGGATACTCTTCTCTCGTTGGTCGCTGCATTCCCGTTCTCTTTTCTCAAAAAGGCCCAGCACAGACGGATGCATTCCATTAGTCAATTGATGCATCAAAGGATAACCTAGCTTGTTACTGCCTTCGGAATATGTATTAAACGTTGCCTTTGCTCGATGATGAATTATGGACAAAGGTGCTTCACACGATACTAACTGACGACCAGCTTATATGTTCAAAACTAATAACGAAGAAATAAACGTGATAGCACAATATCAAAGATGGAAACAAATCTTCTTGAAATCATAAAGAAGATGCACAAAACTTATATAGAATAATCATAAGAATTTGTATATGGTTTTGTTTAGGTATTTTTTAATGGCTAGAGTTAGTGGTGAGATTATAATCTTTATAATCACTAAGGGTTAAGAAAATATTTTATCATCCATACATAAACAAGTGTATATAGAGTTAATTAATGGTTAAAATTATAAATGTCAGAATTTAATTTTATCCATGCATCATATCATCTACCTATGACCAACTCATTTTTGGCAGGAGATCAAAAACTAAGACCAACTCATTTTTGGCAGGAGATCAAAAACTAAACTAGCCAATCAGATTCTGAATGATAAAGAAAAACTGATACTCTCCCTCATTTATATTTAATATACAATCTTCCCTATCCCTATTTACATATATTTGCTATAACCTAACACACAATATATATAATATTTATGATATAGATACGGACAGCTCATAGTATTACATTTTCTATTGTTAAATATATATTATTTCCAATAGGATTCATTTTTTCCTCTTTCAACGTTTCACCTTAACTGATGCTAAGAAACTTAAATTTTAAATATATTTTTTAATTATTTTAATGTCATTGACTATTTGTTTAATAAATAATTTTGAAATACAAGTTCATAACTAATTATAATTATTCCAAGTAAAATCTAATCATCTCTTTCCCACACCGTTCAATCATTCATTCGATGATTATTTTCGTTTTTCATCATCTTTACGTTTAATATTTAAGTAATTCTTTATACACTCAATAACTCATTTCATTTTTTCTCAAAAAAATATTGAAATTAGTCGATTAAATTTATGTAAATTGCAGTAGATATAGAGTAAAATAAACCATAAAAAAAATACCACTAACCTCACTGTAATGCACTCCTCTAATACAATCTAAATCTATAGCAAAGTTCCCCAAAAGTAACCCTAATATTAAAAAGTTGCTTAACTCTATGAAGCACACTTTAGACACTCCTACCATTTGCCATGTTTCACATTGCAGAATGTTCAGTTAGAAGTGACCAAACACAGCGCATCATATCAAATCCACCTTTTACAAAGTTGATAACATGCGACATTGAATGCAGTTCTTAACATTTAAACGTAATACTTTTACAAAACAAAACAAATGCTCTCCATCTGCCCCTAAAATTACTTTTAATCATCAGTATCGATGATTAGATATGAATCGAAATTTTAATGAATGTAAAGTACTGCTAAAACGGAATTTGAATTTCACGACTACCACTTACTTTAAGAATAATTAAATGTAACGATATCAAAGTAGCGAAACTAACAGTTTACAAGTACACAGTATTTACTAATGGAATGCAGACAAATAGGAAATATACTACCAGTTGTAAGGATATAAAGATTGTTCTAAAAAATAATAATGAAATGCAGACAAATAGAAATATACTAGCAGCAGTAAGGATATAAAGATTGTTCTAAAAAATAATAAATATAATAGCTATATAGGAACAGGGGGCTTCAGGCGCAACGAGATGACCCTGACATACATTTATTCCTTCTTCACCTCAACCTGAATGAATGACCGGATGTACGAGGACAGTGTCATCTCGTCTGCGCCAGAAACACAGCACCGCCTCCTATATTCCTGGACAATCTCATCTACTCGCACTTTCTCTGTATAAGCCACATAAACACAAACATTTTTGTAGAGATCTACTTCTATATTTTTGCATGGGGTCTCTTTCCATATTTATAAGCAAAAATCCACCATGATTTGTTTTTTCTATTGAATGTAGACAATATTTCTAGATTGATGACGGAGTCAATGTGAAGAATACTCATAGCATATACTTTTCAATGGCTGAACAACCTAATCCCATCTTGGGACGATATGATTGGACCATGCATGTTGATAATTAATTAATTTGATTGGATGCTTTTCCTGACCGGTCAAGGCTTTTAGATGATAGTCTTTCATCACGCAATATTCCTTGATGACATACACGTTGAAAATAAACATGGAATGAGGCTTGTGTTGACGCAGACATCGTATTAGTGCTAATAAGAGATGAGATGGTCCCAATAAAAGCAGGATTTTCATTCCAGTACCAAATCATAAAAGCTGAGATGGATTATGATTATGATAGTCTTTCATCACATAATATTCCTTGATGACATACACGTTTGAAATAAACCTGGAATGAGGCTTGCGTTGACGCAGACATCGTATTAGGTTTGATAAAACCTGAGATTGTCCCAATAAAGGCAGGATATTTCATTTCAGTACCAAATCATAAAGGAGATGGATTATGACTATGATCTCAGCTTTTATTAGCCAATCCTGCTTTTATTGGGACCATCTCAGCTTTTATTAGCCCTAACACGCAGAAACCGTATTAGGGCTAATAAAAGCTGAGATGGATTATGATCTTAATGTCGGCAATGACAAGTGGAATCAAAAACGAAATAAAGCGCTTCCTCACTGAGACGATAATAGATAAGGCCAACGTCATCCAGCGCGACATGTGAAGGAATGACGTTCGACTGCAATCCTTCGTCACACAAAGTTAGCTTATGATCACAAATCCCTTTAAGATAGGACCCACAGTAAATAGTAGCACAGGAAGAATATGATAACAATTATGAGGGATGACAGAATATCCATAATATGAACAGCCCCTATGAACCATGGCCAATTCTCTACCTCGTAAAACACTTGCTGAATAACTCAAGTACAAACATTTTCTCACATGACATGGATTTTTTTACTTACATATAGATTGGATTTTTTTACTTACATATAGATTCTATAAGTTGAAACTTAACTAGACTATTAGTAGAGATGTCACCAGATTACAATTAAAAATTTCATACTTGAGATGGATTTTTTTACTTACATTTAGATTTTATAAGTCGAAACATAACTAGTCTATTAGTAGAGATGTCACGAGACTACAATTAAAAATTTCAAACCTTTTCTTGGTGGCATGAGATTGGAAAGATTGTGATAAAAATATTTATGATTTAGCGAGGATACTATAGCTTTTCCTAATTTAGCCAATGTCACTTGCCCAATTTTTCCCACACACACGCCACTTAGGGCTCTGGGCTTTGTGACTTAGTTGCTTGCCCAATTTCTCCAAAACTCACGCCACTTATGGCATTGTGACCGAGTTGCTTAGAAGACTTTCTTTGCAAGGTGCTTCAAGGGACTATGTAGACTTTTTAAGCATTCGTCCTAATTGCTAAAGAAGGGAATGGGAATTGGATTACCCTACTCCATTCATTTAAGGAAAAACAAATTTTTAGAGAAGGTCATCATTTTTTTAAATTTAGAAGTGGTTCATCATTTTTTTCCAAAAATGTTGTCTATTGAGGCACTTAAGGGTTTTTTATTCTTTTAAGCATTCCATCAACTATATACCTTGTTTTCTTTTTCTAAGTGAAGATAATCTATTAATATGTACAGAAAATTACAGAGGACGAAGCCTCAACCAATTTTAACGTATAGTTTCATCAAAATATGGACTGCACCAACATTTGGGAAACTAGTCCACAAAGAGAAAAAAAAAACCAAAAATGGTATCAATTCTTGAGTCCGAAATCCACAAAAGAAATAATGAGGTAATGCCCTGACATAAAGTCCAGATAGGAGACTAGATTCCAACCAAAACTAACAAAAACGAAAAGACTAGACAGAAGACACCTGGTAGCCACATCCTAACATCGGGCAGCCACGTCTGAACCCATGGCAGCCACGTCCATATCCCTGGCTGCCACATCTAGACACCTGGAAGCCACGTCAACCTAGTTGAAGTCATCCGGAGTTGGTTCCTCGATGATTGGGCACGCCCAATCATTCGCCTCATCCCTTGACATGCTACCATGTGGCTCCCCACCTCCACCATGTGGCTCATCCGTTGGATGGGCGTTGCCAAGCCTGCTAAATGCCACATGCAAAGTAGACTTGTCGTGACTCGAATCACCTGAGGGGTGCGTGGCTGCAAAGCTACCCCCTTCACCATGTTGATTGCCATCGAGGTTCCTGCCATGCAGAGTGAAGAAGCCTTCGTCCATCACATTCTTTCCATTATCTCTGCAAATACTGCATCTGGGAGCGACCTCTTGTGGCAAGATGGAATTTTCCACCTAAGAGGTAGTCTGAGTATTGTCTTTAGTGAAGAGGATGGAAATAGTACCGGTAATAACAGACCTGTTCATGGAGCTACAAAACCTGAATTGGGTTGAGTGGGGAGCAGGATGAAGGGGCAAAGGAAAACTAGCAGAGTCAACAGCAAAATCACCATGAACAACACTTGAAGATCGACCCAGACCCCACGCACTTCTTGTTCTTGGATATCTACCCACCCCATGTCTTAGAGGATGATGTAGTTCAAGGGAAGGAGAGGAGGTAGCGGGCTCAGGGTGCGGCTCAATCGGAGAGCCAAAATTGCCTCCCCGAGTTCCGCCTCTTCGACTTCTCATATGATGTCTCACCGTGCTGATATCGCTCGCTGAGTGCTCAGAGGGAGCAGTGACAGAAAGGGACGATGATAGAGGGAGATCTAACAGAGGAATTGTGAGGGGGAGCAAGGTCGTTCTGAGCCAAGGTTAGAATGCAGAGACTAGAATGGGAATGTTGAAACCCATTTCCAAAATCCACGCAGTAGACTAACCAGCAGCGACACCCAGTTGTAGTGCGAGAGCTGGGTTCATAGGCATGAGGCAGGCAGTTGCAGGGGAGACGGAGAAAGAATGAACCGAGGTACCTCTATATCCAAATAGTAAATGAATTTTTCCCGCTTCCGACTTGCATTAAATGTTTCCTGCAGTGTGTCATGAAGGTGCCTTAGGGTGGTATGGGGACGGGTGCCATTAGCCAAGTCGCCCATCCCCTCGTCGCCATCCTTCAATGTATTCATTAAAACCATAATGTGTCACCTGCATCCGGGTGCCCTCCTGCTTCCTGTGTCTTCTCTTTCTCTACTAATTCATTGAATTCCTTCATCTGTGCTTCCATTGCTATAGTAGATAATGCATTAGCGTTCAGAGCAGTGTTGCTCTCGACCCCTATGTTCGTAAGAAGGTTAGCCAACTTATTGCCTTCCCGACGAATATGTTTTAAATTAACTGTTTTGTGGGTTTTGAGCCAATTTTTAATAAGTTCCAGTCTTTCCGCTAGTCTCCAACTGTTGCCAATTTTGTTTGAGGGAGAACCCTACAGAATTTTATTCACCATATTTATTAGGATTTGAGATTCGCCTTCAATTATGAGAGGGAAGAAACCATGTGAGTGAGCTAAAAGGAGCCCTTGCCATAAACCTTCAAGCTCTGCTGAATTTTTAGAGTCCCATCCATTTGAGCCTATGAATGTAAGAAGAGTGACTCCTTTATGATCTCTAAAAATTCCCCCAAACCCAGCTTTGCCTGGATTGCCTTTTGAGGCCCCGTCGAAGTTCAGTTGGAACACATGTTGAGGAGGAGGGAGCCATTTATCTGATATTGTACTTTTTGCTACAGTTTTAGCAAATATTTTCAATTCTTGATTACATTGTAGATTCCAGTTGTCCTAGATATTCTTTTCCTGTGGCAGGGAAGGTCGTCGTCATGCCAAGTTTGGAGTAGAAGAGTTTCCTTAAGGTTTTGACATACATTATTCCAAATGGTTTCCAGAGGCGATGACTAATCCTTGAAGATACGTTTGTTCCTCTCCTTCCATATAGTCCACATAAGAAGGCTTGGGATAAGCTTCCATAAGGAGTTTAGAACCTTACTCTTATAAGGATTTCTTGCCCAGTTGCAAACAGTGGTGGGAATGTCTTCCTTGATTCGACTGTCCCTTTCGCATCGAAAACTAACTTTTTCCCAGAGCATATGAGTCAGGGGGCAAGTATTCATGCGATGCAAGGTGGTTTCTTCTTCCTGTTTACAATTGGGACAGACGGAAGGTCCATGAAAGTTTCTCTTCCTCAAATTATCCCAAGTGAGGATTTTGTTTTGACAAAGCAACCAGAGGAAGGTGGACACCTTCGGCCAGATGTTAGGAGCCCAGATAGTTGTCAAATGTGGATCTTTGTATGTAGATTCTTTTATGATTATGTTGTAGGCTTCATGCATGGTGAACATTCCCCTGGCTTCATATCCCCATCTGAGCACATACTTCTTTTCTGAATATCTTATGTTTCAATTGGAGAGTTCCTTTCCCAAGATCTGCTAATCAGGCTCCAGGCCATTTCGAATAATTTGATCTGAGTTTAGCCATTGCCTTAATCCATGGGTTAAGGTAGGTTTCCAATATTAATTGATCTTATCTAACCTGTGAGCTTCCCAATTGGGAATTTGGTGGGGATAAATCAAATATTTTAGTCTATGTTGTTGCTACCAGGAATCTTCCCAAAACCTTGCAATAGTGTCATCCCTTACCTTCCAGAACCTATGCTATTGAATTATATTTTTTTGTTGCTTTTCTGCATTCCAAACTAGGGAACCTGGACCTATCTCAGTGAGTCGGACGAGATCCTCAACGGGTCTATTATTGGCATATTTTTCTATCCATAACATGGCCCAAGGAGTGTACGGTGCTATGAGCTAGTTCCACAAGATGCGTGCTCCCATAACTCCGTTTCTATAAGGATCATGAAGCCCAATCCCTCCGGAGTGCTTGGGAAGACATACTTTATCCCATTTAACCAGAGCCCATTTGCGATTCTGTCTTGAGTCACCCCATAGAAAGGATCTCTGGAGCTTTTTTATTTCTTTGAGAACCCATTTGGTTACTGCCAGGATTGAGAAGAGATACAACAACATAGATTGTAAAATTAATTTGATTAAGACTAAATGACTAGGCATGTTTAGGGACCTGTGGGTCCAAGAGGAGAGACGTGCTTCTAATTTTTGAAGGAGTAGATGCAAAGATGAGTTTTTCAGGGCTACATTAGCCATGGGAGCTCCTAGGTAGTTGGATGGAAGAGCAACAATCTGAAAACCCAGGATTCAAGCAATAGAGGCTTGGGTTACTGCAAGGGTATGAAATAAGAAAATATGGGATTTGGCCTGGTTTATAGAAGCTCCAGAAGCAGCTGAAAAATTATTTAACAGATATTTTAACTTGCGAGCTTCTTGGATTGAATGATGCCCATAAAGCATGTTATCCTCCACAAATTGCTGGTGGGTGAAGGCAGGGGAGTTGGGAAAGTAGAGGCCTTGTAGTTGCTGGGAGTGAAGTACATCTTTGATACATCTACCAAGACCTTCCACCATGATGACAAACAGAAAAGGAGATAAGGGGTCTCCTTGTCAAATACCTCTAGAAGGATGAAAGGGGGAGAAAGGAATTCCATTGATTAGGATGGAGAAGAAGGTGGAAGAAATGAGACTCATGACCCATCTAACCCATGGTGGGGAAAAGCCAAAGGCAGTTAGCATCTTTTGAATATAACTCCAGCTTAAGCTATTGAAGGCTTTAGAGAGATCTATTTTAAGTAGCATACCTGTTTTTTATGCTGCTTCAAGGAGTGGATGATCTCATGCGTTAAAATAATGCCATCCGTGATTTGTCGGCCTTCCACATACCCTAATTGCTCTGGTGAGATAAGTAAAGGGAGCAACGATTTAAGCCTTGAAGCAATGACTTTGGAGACTATTTTGTAGATGACATTGCACAACGCGAGAGGCTTGAATTTATCAGGGGTTCTAGATTGAGCTTCTTTAGGATGAGGGTGATGAAAGTGGCATTCATGGATGGAACCATCCATCTATTGGATCTGGATTCTTCAACGACTAGCCAAACTTCCAATTTGATCAAATCCCAGAAATTGTGAAAGAAATTAGAAGTAAACCCATCTGGGCCTAGCGCCTTTCCCTCTTTTAACTGTTGTACCACCTTTTCCACGTCTTGTAAGGTAATCGGTTTGAGAAGCAGTTGATTATGTTCCTCGGTGATGATCTTTGGAATATATTTGATTATTTTATCTATTGCCTCCATTCGATCTGTTTGAGTCTCGTGATGAACCTACTTGAAGTATGCAAGAAGTTCTTGCTCTATGTCTGTGTGGTTTTCTACTCTTTCTCCTTGGTTGTTCTGTATATGGGTGATGGTATTGATCATTCTCCTTTGAATCATTGAATGGTGAAAAAAAATTGTATTTTTTTCTCCTTCCTTCAGCCACCTGACCTGTGAGTTTTGCTTCCAAAGAACTTCTTCTTGCTTGTCTCTTTCCAAGATTTGAGATTGCAGGTGTGTTTCCTACTCCGAGAGCTCCTCTATTCTACCTTCTATGATGATTTTATGTTGTAGTTCTTTCATTGCTTTATTTAGAGTAGTTTGTGCCTGAAAAATATTCCCAAAAGTAAACTAGTTCCATTGTTTGATATGGAATTTAAGATTTTTGAGATTTTGGTGGAATTGGAACATTTTTGAGCCCTCGAAAGGTATGAAGCTTTTCCAGACCGTATTTATGAAGTTATTGAAGTCTGGATGTGATAGCCAGAAGGCTTCAAAGCGAAAGCGCCGACGAGCAGTGTTGCCTGCTTTTATCCATTGAAGTGTAATTGGTAACTATATACCTTGTTAATATACAAAAGTTTGGATGTTTAGTAGCATTGAATGATGCTCCTATTTTGATGTAATGTTAAACAATGTATTTTGCATTCATTTGAAGAAAACATATACAAAATTTTGTAATTTTTTTTTAAAGATTATTGTGACACAAAGTTCAGATGTAGTTGTTAATGTTAAAATGAAACTATAATTGAGCCCAAAGTCTTAATGAGTGGAAACGCTCATTCTACAACCCAACTTGAAAGCGATATATAATATATCCATTCCTCTTAAAATAATAATAAAAATATTCTCCATATAAAAAAAATGTCAATTTATAATAAAATTCCTACGAATATGTAATTAGTTGTTTATATTACCTAATATAATTTCATATGAAGTATCTAGATGTAAAAAAAATATGTGAGTAAGATGTTTAAATCTTACACTTTTCAAAAATGTTTTAATACATGATATCAATTTATATAAATTCTATATATATAAAAAAGATTGTTTAAAAATATATTTAAATATTGTGTAAAAAAAAATCCAATATGAAAATGAATTAAATATTTTAATATTAAATAACAAAACGCACAATTTAAATATAGCTCAAAAAATATTAATAATGATAATTATTATACATATTATATTAAAAAATATATTTTATATTATTACTAATATAATATGAATTTTAATAGGGTTGTTTTTATATTAATAATATATATATATATATATATATAAGTTTGATATATAATGTACATATAATTAGAATATATTAAATTTATAAATAGTTGAGAGTTATATTCATAAATAATAATAATTATTGATTCATGAAATACATATTACTAAAAGAAATTACATGTTATTATTATAGAATGTGAATATGAGTTTTGGTTTAAATATACTATTAATATGGAGGAGTCCTATTTAACAACTAAATATTATATTAATATACAAATAATGTTATATAATAAAATATAATTATATATATAAAATAATATGGTATTGTTATTTCTATAATTATTAAGAATCGGAAATAGTTAGACTTTAATAAAGTATACTTAACAATTATTATTGTGGTTACTGTATATCAACTAGCTTGGTAAATGTAGTTCTAGATGAATTTCATATATGCCTATCAATGTATATCAACTACATTGGTAAATGTGCCTATTATTGTAATTAGGGATTTTAATCCTTTTGTGAATTAATTTGACTTTAATCCTTTGGTGAATGAATCCTTTCGATCAAATGACGTAAATGGAAAAATGTGAATCGTCACAACTCCATCAATAAATTCTATTCAAAATCATAAATTCTTTGCATATCTAAATCATATACTCAAACCATACTTAAATTATTTATTTACAAAACATAATTACAAATTTAGTATACTTATTGTTGTTGATAACCACACATGCTAATTAATGAGAAATAAAAAAGAAAAACTTGTATTGTTGTTGATAACCACACAATAGCAAGTATTGT